>NDGM011188425.1:0-24777 GCA_002564305.1 Octomys mimax
TGCCGAGCTTGTTCCAAGTAGGTGCTTTAGACCACTGAGCCATCTCGCCAGCCCCTCTGCCTTAGTCTTTGTAAGAATGTTTCATTCTCACATGTTGGACTGTAAAGAAAAGGATACTTGAAAACAGAGAATTGGCTTTAAAAACTAGCAGTTTTAGAGAAGATACTGAATTAGCCACACCTCATTAAACTTTGCCAGTAAAACCACTCCTTAGAAATTGCCTCCCATGCAGCTCGTTGAGATAGAATGAGGTAGAGGGCTAATGGATGTGAAGTCACACCTGCGGTGGGAGTGGCAAGGATGACAGCAGTAGGAAGAGATGGCCCCCATGGTCCAGCTCTGTAACAGGTGCCAGCTGTTCTGAGTTCCACGGGAAGATATTTTAGAGGATGGGAGTCCCACCATACTTGCTCATGAAGAATAGTAAATAAGCCCCTATCCCTTCCCTCATCCTTTCTACTGTATTCTCTGAAGATGATGATATTAAAGTGGCGATTAAAGACATAAATAGAATTTGAATATATAAACTCCATATTCACGCTCAAACAAATGTTCCTTTTAAAATATTCCTCCTAGGATACAAATTTTGGTACTTCTGTGATATTTTCATTGCGGAGAACACTTTTGGAATATTTTGAACTGCCTTTTAGCAGTAAGGGTATTCCTTTGAGGATCTTTAAAAATCACATGATTTTTCCTTTTGAGGATAGATTCCTTATTTGAAACCAGGAAAAGAACATTCAAAATCAAGTTCACTGAATAAAAATGTATGATAGGCAATAAATACCAAAGTTAGATAACAACAAAAATCAAATTTAAGAATAGCCTTGCAAATTCTAGGGCCGGTGAGGTAGTCCAGCAGATTAAGCGCCAGTTTAGGCAAGCGCAGGGACTGGGATTCAATCCCCGGCACCACAGGCCATATCAGCCCCGCCCACTGGCATGCTGAGCCAGCCTTGGAGTCTAGGTATGGTGACACAGGCCTGTAATCCCAGTGCTGGGGAGGCTGAAACAGGAGGATCACTACAAGTCCAAGCTGTGTAGTGAGACCATGTACCAAATACATACATTTTAAAAAAAGAAAATGCTAATTGAGAGGCATATATATGGACATATACTTCTTTCTGCTATCTGTTACCACTTACATATGAAGAAAAAAGAAAATTTCTGTAACCCATCAGATTCACAGGTGGTTTGCTCTTTCTGTAAAGCACTGTGTCCAGTGAGCGGCCATCCTGAACACTGTCCTGTTGTGCAGCCTGTTGTCCAGCATGCACGTACGTAGCACTGCAGGAGACTCTTCTAACAGATGTGTCCATTGCATTTGTATGATACCTTAATATTGTCAGAGTATTCAGACATTAATACAAAAAGAAAATTGTTGGGCCAGGAAGATAGCTTGGTGGTCTAAGCAACTGCCTAGGGCAAGTGCAGGAATCTGGGTTCGAGGCCCAGTACACAATCTGTATCGCCCCATCCCAGGCGCACCAAGCCAGGCACCAAGACCCGGTGTGGTGGTGCACGCCTGTAATCCCAGCGTGGGGGAAGCTGAAGCGGGAGGATCACTACAAAGCTGAGCTGCATGTTGATACCCTGTGCCAAATACATATTTTTTTTTTAAAGGAGAGAATTGTTTCTGTAAAAACTAAGTTAATTGAAACGGGGTTCACAGATGGATAAAATGGTATTGAATTATCTGCTGAGATAATAACTACAAATTGAAGGAACTCATACAAATCTGAGAGGATTCTTTGCTCTGTTTCAAAGTCCCTAAGTCTTGGGTGTATGTCACTCGAAATAGAAACTTGGAAAGCAAAGAGAATGTGCGTTATGAACTTGGTTTATACAGAAGAAAGAACAAGTGTAGACTTCTAGGCAGGGGCCGAAGAAAAGACCTTAAAAGCTACCTGCATGTTTATGGTTTGAAGTTGAACATTCTGATACTAGAGCTTTCACGTGACTTTTCCCCTTGTCTGTAGTTTTTTCTTTAGACTAGATGAGTAGCTGTCGTTTCCATCAGATCTTCTAAGAACTGCTTTTCTACAGTTTAATATATTTTTTCAAATGTACAGTGTAGAATAAAAGGGCTGGCCAAATAGCTCAGTGGGTTATAGCGCCTGCTTAGGCAAACAGAGGGACACCAGGAGTTGGATTCCCAGGCCTGCGTGGTGGCAGGCACCTGTAATCCCAGCATTTAGGCTGCAAACAGGAGGATCACCATGAGTCCAGTCTGTACAGTGAGACCCTGTACACCCTGTCCTAAATACTAAATAAATAAAAAGTAAATACAGTGTAGAATAAAAATGGAATGATGGTGACGGCATTGCAGCTTGTTAGTATCTGTTTCTGTTCTATACTATACCCGTGTGCTCATTGCAGCTGGCTAGGAGTAGGACTAGGCAGTGGCATGGGATAAATATGGCTGAGGATCTGCTTTTGTTGCTCAGACCATTTACACATCTTACCGAGCTGAAGTACAGTCCGTAGTCGTAACTAAGGACCCATTTCTCTGCCTTCTTGAAGGTGTGATGCTTATTTCCCTGGCACTGTGTGCAGATGCTGTCATTGGAAATGTACAAGAGAAAGCTATGAAACTTCATAATGCTTCCAATTCTGAAATGGTAAATACTCTCATGCTTTTTATTCGTATCACACAAACTAAAAATTGGTGATGTTCCTAATTTTATGAAATAGTTACAGCAGCAAAGACTTGCATTGTGTTTGTGAACTAGTGTATATTACTCTTATCCAAGTAATATATTGAAATGTTATGTGAAGGGCCAACGAGATAGCTCAGCAGACTAAGTGCCTGCTTAGGCAAGCACAGGGACCAGGGTTTGATTCCCTGCATGCTGTGCTGGCCCCTCATTTGCAATGAGCAGGCGGACGAGTGGGTGTGGTAGCGCACGCCTGTAATCCCAGAGCTGGGGAGGCTGAAAACAGGAGAATCACCACGAGTCCAAGCTGCATAGTAAGACCCTGTACCAAATACATAAAACAACAGTGCTATGGGGAGGTAAAAGAAAAAGCTAGCACTTCCACTCCTAGTTACCTTTTAGCTATTTGATCAGGGTTTTTTTCCTCATTGATTTATAGTTTTTTGTCTATTAAGAATTCTTTGTTGCTTCATGTCCTCTTTGTATTTTCTGTATAGAGGTTTTTAATCTTCATGTGATCCAATTCGTCTTTCCCTTCATAGCTTCTGGCTATGTATCGTGGTTGTAAAGGTCTTCCCCACTGCTCCAAATTTGACAGATTTCACCCATGCCTACTCCAATGCAACTTTAAGCAAAAAGAGGAAGAGTATCTTCCATATGGCCACTTATTTATCCCAGTATTTATTGAATTATCCACCTTTCCAGGTTATTTTAAATGCCTTCTTTATTATATAACACATTCTACTGTAGGGTTCAGAATTGAATTCTTTTGACTTTCTTTTGCACCAGTACATGTAACAGCAGCAGTTTTATCATACATTTACACCCGTTAGGACTAGCTACCATTGTTCCTTTTCTTTTTCAGAATATTACTACCAGTAGTTATACTTGGGTGCTCATATCCCCAAATACACTAGAAATCCCATTGGTATTGTGATTGGTATGGCATTGAATAATAAATTAATTTAGGGAGAATGGCATGGCATCTATACCCTTGATTCTTTCAGTCCAAGAATAAGGTATGACTTTCCTTTTATTCAAATGTTTTTCTTTTTTCTGTCTATTAAAATTTTATGTTTTCTCCATGTAAATCCAACACATTTCTCACTAAAGCTGTTAGGATTTCTTGTTTTTCTGTTGTTACTGTAAATAGCCTCTTTACCTACATAGGGTATGTGCGTGCATGCACGAGTGTATGCATTAGTTTTATAACCAAGTTCTTGCTGGACATGACACTAAGGATGTGTAGGCATGTCCCTATTATTTCCTCAGTACAGGGCAAGGTGTCCTAAATGAAATCCTAGTGATATCAATCCTGATAGGGATTTTCTTGACCGTCATCACTGCTCTTCTCAATTGGGTAAGGATGGCCCCAGAGAGAAGTAAAGAATGCCTGTGGTCAGAAAGCTAATGTAAGGTGATGCCAAAGATGGTGGGCTCTAAAGAAGACAGCCTCAGCTCACGTCCCAGCTTTACTGCTTTCAGCTCTGTTTTCGTTTTTTCACTTGAAAATTGGTTTATGAACATTGGATTAAGAACAGCTGTCTCATAGGTTGGGCGTTAGAAACCAGCTTAGTGAGTAGTCAGTATAGAGTGACACACAGCAGGTGTTCAGTTAGGCACTGCTGCTGCTGCCACTGATCATGTTAGGAGCCCTGTAAATAAAGAGGACTGAAGAGCACCAAGTTTGGTAGGAAAATAGGGAGACAAAGCAGTAAATGTACCATAAGCTTGTGACTTTCATTACATTTCAGGATCTTTTGCAAACTTGGTATTTAGGATTTTAAAAATTTAGGGCCAGATAGCTCAGCAGAGTAAAGCACCTGCCTAGGCAGAGCACAGCGGCCAGGGTTCGATCCTGATCCTGCCATGGCAGCCCTGCCCACGGGGCCCTCTGAGGTGCAACCCACTGAGGTGTCTGGGGTCTGAGCTTGTTGAGACTGGGCTTGTTGGCACATTCCTGTAATCCCAGTGCTTGGGAGGCTGTAACAGGAGAAACCTTTTTAGGAGGTTTCCAGAAAGAGGAAGGTTTATGTTCTCTTCACTCCATCCCTGACTGAGTCCGATCTGTGTAGTGGGACCCTGTAGATCCTGTGCTAAATATATAAATAAAAAAATACAACTTTATAAGGGTTTTCTTTTTCTAGAATACATTGTTGAAATGCTGATGTTAAAAATCTGGCTTGAATTCAGTAATTAAGCTCAACAAGAATTGAATAAGTAAGCATGTGTATAAGATCTGTATTGCTGTTATTTGGTGTGTAAAATAATCAACTTGTACACTGTTAAAATCACAGTCAGGTCGTATAGAAATGACACTGTTACTGTAAAACTGTTCTGTGAATGTAACTGAGTACATTAACTGAAGTGTATATTTAAAACCCTGAATTTTCCCTTTAGATTTGATAGTGCTTCTGTTCACTTTATCTCCTCTAGGTTTTGTATTCGTATTCAATTGGTTTCATGTACATTTTATTGGGATTGACATGCACTAGTGGACTAGGCCCTGCGATGACATTTTGTGCAAAGGTAAATGTTAAACACATTTTTTCAATAAATATTTTGTATAAATAGTTTTCTCTATTTTTCTAATTCCCCTGGTTCAAAAAGGCTATTGTTGATGTAATTTGGTAACTTCTCCAACACAATATTGCAGATCAGAAACTATTTCAGAAATGAAATGTTTGGTATTTAAATTTATTTTCTCCTTCCTCTACCCTATTAGTTAATTTTTAAGTGGTTCATAATATAGAAGTGGAGGATTTTTAATTTCATTAGTTTTCCATTAAATCAAAACGAAATAGTTTTACTTCACTGCATTGTTGAATAGCTTATTATTGCTCAAGAAGTTGATTAAAATCTGTGGGTTTATTTCAGTTATAATACCTCAGGGCTTGTTTTGTGTTCATCTAACAAGCTTTTTTTATTTCTTGCAGAATCCAGTTCGGACCTACGGTTATGCATTCCTTTTTTCTCTCACTGGATACTTTGGAATCTCTTTTGTTTTGGCATTAATTAAAATTTTTGGTGCCCTTCTTGCTGTAACAGGTAAGAGGGATTTACTTGCTTGACTGTGAGCTGAGTATTTGCATTTTCTCTGATGATCTTTGCTGAAAGATAACCTCTTTATTAAACAAAGCTATATTTTATCAGTTTATTCTTTGGTGGCTGGTGTTTCTTTAAAACTCTACAGAAAAGGATGTTTTAATTATCTGTTTTGAAGTTTTAAACATTTTTTTTTAATTGTTGCTAGAAATCAAACCTAGGGCCTCACTCATGCTAGACAGGTTCTCTCCCACTAAATTATAGCCCTTGTCCTCAAGGTTTGACTTTAAGGTCAGTCTTAAAGTCAAGTATGTTAGAACTTGTTGCTCAAGTAGGGTGGGATGAATACTTCCAAAGAAAATACTACTGCCTTTGCTGCTTTTAGTTTATTATTGTTCCAATTTTATTGCTTTTTGAATGTGCATTTTAAGTGAAGGTTTTTTTGACCTTTTTATTTCATAGACTTTTTAGGTTTTGCTCATCCCAGGTAATAAGTGTTGCTATTCTGGGCAGGGACTTTGCTCAGCTGGGCATACCATCAGAGCTCTGTAGGAATGAACATTGCACTTGATCTGCTTTGCAGGAGAAGTGCAAGGAGAATGCCCCTGGCTGGGTGTGCTGTGTCATTTCCTAGAACTGTGAGATGCTGTGTGTGTGTGTGTGTGTGTGTGTGTGTGTGTGTTTCCCTCAGTGTTGTAAAAGAAAGCCCGAGGTAGTAATAATAATATCCAGTGTATACATACATAGTCCTTATTGTGTACCCAAAGCCTGTCTGTATGTCTTATGTATATTATTTTAATCTTACCACACTGCCAAGAAGTAGGCACCATGTGGTGGTTCCATCTTACTCATACATGGGCTGAGGCACAGGGATGGTAAGTGGCTTGTCTCCTGATTGGCTGGTGGCAGGAGGTGTCCAGCGAGACCCTTGGGCTTCCCGGCTGCATCTGCCCCAGTGCTGAGCTGCTGCCTGGCTGCCGCGGTGGCTCCATAGCCATCAGAAACCGGGCTCTTCTTACTGCTGTGCCGACTTCATCCTCCTGCGAGGCAGTGGGACGGAGTGAAGAGGATATAAACCTTTCTCTTTCTGGAAACCTCCTAAAAAGCCCTATGCCCCCAAACAGCACATGTGCTCTGAAGTCACTGGACACAACCTTCCCACCTGCGCGCGCCTGGTGTAAGGGGCTAGATGGTATGCCCAGCTGAAAATAGGTGCCCTTCTCTTTAAAACTGGTACTCAGAGCTGGTCCTCGCACGCTTCCAGAACAGCTTCTTCATCACATCCAGTTCTTCACGCATTGAGTATTAAGTTCCTGGAAGGGTGCATTCGGGATGTTCAGGTGAATAAGGTTAAGCTGCAAACCATGCAGCAGTGGGAGCAATGAGTGCTGCTGCTCAGCTGGTTTTTACTTTTTGTTCCCGGCGCCTCACAGCCATTTTTCTGATGTGTGGTGAGCTGTATGTATTTAGCAAATAAATGGTTTCCAAAATTTTGCCAAGGGAGTAATAAGCACATTCTGAACCAATTTTTTGTCCCTACAGTGACAACAGGAAGGAAAGCAATGACCATTGTACTTTCGTTTATATTCTTTGCTAAGCCTTTCACATTTCAGTAAGTACTTTTTATTTCATTTCTTAATTTTGAGGTATTGGGTTTCACATTTGCTCTTAAACAGCCTTATTTTCAACATTTACTTTTTTTCAGTATGTTGATTTTTATATAAATTAGTGAATAGTTTTCCCTGTTGATTTATGGAGAATCCTTTTCATCTTGACCTATCTGTTGATAGATCTACTATCTCAAAAATGTTTATAATTTGTTGTCTCAAATTTATTGTTTTCTATGCTTGAAATGCATAAGCAGGATGATGTTGTTTCCAATAGGAATAAATCCAAATGATACATAAACTATTGGGAATAAGGGGTTTCCTCTTGCTCGTGTGTGAATATATTAGTTCTGTATTTCAGGACGTGCTTTTAGAACTGTTTGTTTATTTATGGCCTCTTTCCACAAAGGCCTTACAGTAGAGAAATATTCTGTTAAGTTGTGTCCTGATAAGTTAATTTTGGTTTTGACTTTCTGTAAAAGCCTTTACCCTCTTCAGAACTGCCCAGTGTTGGAAGCTGACATTGTTTAAACTTATGTTGATCAATAATTATAAAGTTTCAAACCTAAACTTAGCAAAATATAGTGTAGGGTAACTAAAATTTTCATCACTGTACTGTAGAATATTGGTTGTTTACAAATTAATTTTTACATAAGCAAACTATCTGTTATGGTAATTAAATCACAGTGATTGGCGGCCTGCTTCCTGTGGGATGTATCTTCCTTTTTATCCTTTTATGTTCTACCCAGCTGAGATAACCAGTTGACCATGAGCTGCATCCCAAGATGGCCTGTGGCAGATTTATCAGTTGTTTGAAGTCTGTGCAAGGGGTTAAACTTTGAATATGCTGTGATCCCCAAAGGAAATGAACCTTATTTTGTTTAATATTTTGTAAAATACATTTTTGTCTACATTGAACATGAAAGATGCAAAATTCTGTTAATCTAATTTGACCAAAGAATACTATTTTTATTTTAGTAATGTTATCATAGGCCTCTGCTAGCAAATTTTTATTCTGTTGAAGAATTATTATTACTAGGCCATAAATTCTGTTAAGAATAAAGTGTTGACCTTGTCAGCTTTACCAATCTTTCTTCCATTTTCCACACAGGTACGTGTGGTCTGGCTTGTTAGTGGTCCTGGGCATATTTCTCAATGTGTACAGCAAGAATATGGACAAAATAAGACTGCCATCAGTACATGACCTGATAAACAGGGCGCTGGAAACAAGAAAGACAAGGACGTTGGCACAAACGGTGTAAGCACTGACTTCTCCTATTTAAAAATTAACTTCAAGGGAAAATCATTAATTAACTTTTCAGAAGAATGTGTCCCAAACCAAAGGATCCGAAGGCAAACTGGCCATTTATGGACGAATTACATGTGATGTGGTTTTGCGGCCTCAGTCTTTCTTCAGAGCACTTGTTTTACTCTGACTTCTGAAGGAACCAGAGCTGCATCTAGCACAGCTTGAGGAAAAATGTGAGTGTGAAGGGTCGTCCCAGCAGCTTCCTGAGAATCTCACCGAAATGGACCGTGCTGCAGGACCAGCTGGATATCATTGTGGCATATCTAAGACACTACTATGTAATATCACATCGTGTTGTCTTCATTCCATTTTGCTGGTGTTACTTGAATTGATTCTCTGTTATAAGAGTAAGTTGATGATTTAAGTCTAGAGAGAATATTCATTATAAATAAAATTCTGTGATATTTTTAAGGAATGTTAGGATTTTGTTATAGAAGGATGTGGGGGTTGGTGTAAAGCTTAATATGGGCTATAAAATTTAGGTCTTGTTCTCATACTAGAAAAGTATTCTAAGAAAACACAGCTTAACTTTCACATACAAAGTAGGCCAGACAGTAAAAGTCATCGCCATCCTGCATCGAGTAAGTATGCATAACAAGAACAATTTGCTACTGTTCACAAAAAAAAGGCCCAAAGAGTAATGATTTGGATTTTTTTTTTTAATTGAAAGAAAGTAACTGGAATCCCAGCACTTGTGAGGCTGAAAACAGGAGAATCACTACAAGTCCAATGTACATAGTGAAACCCTGAGTACCCTGTAGACCCTGCCCTAAATACAGAAGAAAAAAAAAAAGTAACTGATGTCTTCTTTATTTTTATAATTTTTTATTATAGGGAAGGGTCTGCAAGGTGTTCAGGGTCTTACTACTAGATCGCACTCATAGTGATCCACCTGTTTGCAGCCTCCCAAGAGCTTGGATTACAGGCACACGCCACCACGCCCAGGTTCAATTGCTGCGTAAGTGTGCCCCGGGGGCAGTGCCGGCACTGACAGGCCCGGGGTTTGAACCCCTGGCCCCTGTGCCTGCTTGTAGGCACTTTAATCCACTGAGCTATTTTGCCAGCCCTAATGTCTTACATTATTATCAAATAAAATCCTAGCTTTTCTTACAAAAGTTAAATTTAATTTGAAAGTTTGAAGATGAGGTAGGATAAACTTAACAGATTTATATAGACAGTATTTCTCTGTCTATTCAGGCAATAAAATACTATAACCTGGACACATCCAAACACCTGAAATGCCTTCCTCCCACTTCTGGATGCTGGGAAGTCTCAGGTGCAGGCACGGGCCGATGTGGGGCCTGGTGAGCGCCGCTTCTGGCTGCAGAGGTGGTGCCCTCCTGCTGTGTCCTCTTGCGGTGGGCACTAATCCACTTCATGAGTTTTACCCAGTCGTCTCGCCAAGGCCACCTCCTCATAGGTGGATCCTCCTTGCAGGATGGAATTTTAACACGTGAATTGGGACCAGGGCCAAGGAGAGACGCAAACATTCAGACTGTTAGGGGCCGAGGAGATGGCTCAGTGGAATAAGCGCTTCCCTGGCAGGTGCCAGGGCCTGAGTTCAATCCCTGGTTCTGGAAAAAAAAAAAAAAATTCAGACTGTTACAAAACTGCTTACATGGTTTTGTGTATAAACTGATAAAGATAACCCTCCTTTTTGGTGGTAATTTTTGGGATTGTTTCCACTGTATTTAAAAATGTTCTGTTAGTCTTCCTTTTTTAATATAAATGATAGTGGTCAAAGAAGTCTTAATAACTGTACTGGTGGACATGCTTTTGTGTCATGTGATACTACGCGTATTTAGTCTCGCTCTTAAGGTTCCACTGCATTCTGATGGCTACTTCACCCTGTTCCCTTGCCTGTGTGGGGCCAGCAGAGCCCGTAGTAATGGAAGCATTCCTGGTTTCTTTTTGTTCACATTCTGTCATACTCATTTTTAAATTTTTCATATCTTCAATTGAAGGGTTCTTAATACATATTTCATTATGCAGCCTCAAACTCTTTACGACCAAGTATTTGTACTTTTTTTTTTTAAAGCGACTGTAATCCCAGCACTAGGGAGGCACAAATCAGGAGGATCACTATGAATCTGAGCTGTGGAGTGGGATCCTTCAAAAAAAAAGGGGGAGAAAGCCAGGCATGGTGGTGCTGACTTTTATCCAAGGACCAGGAGGCTGAGGCGGGAGGATCAAGAGTTTGAGGCCAGCCTGGGCTGCATAGTTTAATGACAGCCTGAACTGCATAGTGAGATCCTGTCAAAAAAACAGCAGGGGGGAGAGAAACTTAGGTTTACTTTTCCAAATGCTTTGATAAAATATAATTTTTATTTTACTCAACATTTTCCTAATGTTTTACCTATAAATCTATTACCAGCTCATTTTAAAAGATGACTGCCAGCTTCGCACTTTTTACTCTCTACTCTGTTGGCCTTAGATGGATGTAAATTTCACCTTACTTGTAGTAAAATATGAAACAATAGAATAACTTCTATTGTGAAGGAAATCAATCCTGACTGCAGGCCAGATTTTATGATACGATATTTTATGAATATTATTTCATCTCAACAACTCAAGTAAATTGAAAACAGTACCTGCAAGTATTGATTTTTAGTGTTTATTAGGCAGCAGGCACTGTCATAAACACTGTTGTGCGCGGTGATTTACTTAATCCTCACAATGTGTGTGCCTGCGTGTCGCTGTCTCATCTTACAGTGCTGCTTCCAGCCCTGCACAGCCAGATCTCCGGTCCCTCGGCCAGTGTGCTCATTGCCCTTCATTGCTTCTCTGAGTAGATGTGACTGTTATTGCTTGCAGTTTTGCAAATACAAAGGGAAAAGAAGCAGATTCAGTACCTGCCAGTTCCAGATCCCATTACTACCTGGTGACAGACTGGATTTCAGATCTGCTTTGTTCTACTTCCTATTTTCTGTCTGTTGTACCCTTGTGACCATTTAACAACAATCACCAAAATTAATGTAAAAAGTCCTGTGGTCCATATACATCCTGAGTGAAAGTAAAATGTTGAAGCCCATCGTGTAGGTCAGAGGGTGACACTCCCACAGAAGCATACACTGGCTTGGGAGGGCTTCCCGGTGAGTGCAGCGCAGCCCAATGCAGGGAGTGCTGCATCCCAAGACCCTGGGACCTGAATGTGCAGCCCGCCCCAGCCTGGCCTGTGGGTCTTTTAACTGCTCTCGACTTCTAACCTCTACAGTAAGACTGAGATAGAAAGTAAACATTGTCTAGAGTTCCAAAAATTTTTCTAGTAAATTGTACAGCAGGAGTTGTGACCTGAAGTGTGGGTGGCCTGGGATCCCTGAACCTTGTCAGTGTTGTCTGCAGTGCAGGGGGCCATCAGGACGCCCCCTTCCTCCAACATCTGGCCTACCTGTGCGCAGCCAAGATCATAACCCCACTGCAGAGTTCACCCTTGTCAGCAGCTCTTACTAAATGACAGCATTCTCTGGCTGCTACCTAATGCTCAATTTTTCTAGGTGGTCTTTCTCTTAAACCATTTTCATATTTTAGGTTCTTCCATAGGAAAAAACAAAAAAGTACAGAATCCTAATAAAATGTAAAATGTGAACAGGATAATGGACCAATAATATAGCTAAGCATACTTTTAAAAAAAGTACGCATTACTAAGGCAAGTTTGCTCTTAACTACAAACTATCAAGTGTAGATCTCCACACTTGAACTCTTTTCAATGTATGTCTTCCTCACTAGGCACAGAGCAAACTTTCCCTGCTATTTGAGCAACTTTTTTTCATAATTTCACTTATTCTGCTTTTCATTTATTTTTATTGAATGTTACTGTACTTTTCATTGTACTGACTGTCTTTTGCTATCAGGTAACGTAGCACCACTAAGATGCCTGCTTTTTATTGCAGTATCATTTATCCATCCCTTGTTACCAGGCCCACTATGACCCAGGCATTTTACTAGATTCTGAAGATGCAAAAAACGAAAAAATAAAATAACGTACAATAAAAAAGAAATAAAAGCAAAAAAAAAATAACGTACAATGCCCCCACTTGAGCCCCAGTCTAGAGATGATTTGCTGTAATTATGGCGTAAAAATATGAGCTGGGTTGATTTCCTTGCAGTTACAAGTTATGATATTGTTTGCCTTCATTTTTCAAACTATTTCCCCATCACTATAGTATGTTTACAAAATTTACTGCATGCCTGAAGGGTCGTGTTTAGAATGGTGGTCTGGGTTGGGGCCTGGAACAGCACTCCCAAGCTCCGAGCAAGCCGATGCCGCCCAGCTGTGGGTCTGTGGACCACACGTACAGTGTCACGTTAGAGGATGCGGCCATCAGACGCTTTCCCAGGTCACACATCTGCAGTGCTATTTTCACCTGGTTGCCTTCCGTTTGCATTACAAACTGCCTGCACTGTGTTAAGCTCTCTGAGTCTGAATAGAAGTCTTACATTGCTGGAGTGTCATGGGCACAAGTGAAGAGTTCTTTCTTCATGGTAGGTGTTTGAAAGACTAAATTTTCATTACTCTCTTAGAAGTTACTGTATGGACATCTCCAAAGTAAGAAGAGCCCATAACTCCTTCCCAGTCATGGTCTGTCCTTTTAATTTCATGGCCTGTAGTTAAAATGCTATTTGGCAGTGATAGTGTAGAGAAAATGTTCACATCAGTGGCTTCCCTGCTCTTTCAAAATGCACTGTGTTTTAGTGTTGGGAAGGAGGCCTTCACACTGAGGGAACTCTCCTGTGACTTAATCACAAAATGTGTTTTATTAAATATAATCCTATGATGCACGTGAATTTCTAAGCCATAACTAATCAGGCCTTTTCAGTCAGCTTTAACACAATTGGTAAGATTTACATAGATAAGTAAATGTGGGTAATTATGATAGCTACAAGACTTTGGGGTCTAGTTACTACAGATCTTATTCTAGGTCTAGTTTTTCGCTTACTGCCAGTTACAGTGAAGTGACTAAAAAGCAGGTGGATTCAGGTATTAACTATGTTTCATTTCTGACTCAACAATATGTACCCATTAGGAATTGTGTGAGCATTAATTTTGAAAAATATTGTTGTGTATGTAACCAGAAAATATTCATGAAGACAAGTAATCCTATCTTCTTTAGGGTCTATATTGCTCTTTAGTGTCTGATCATGTTGGTCTGTGACACGTATGCTAAGCCATGCAGACTCCTAACGTCCGAGGATGTTTGAATGCCTGTCATAAAATCACAGAAGATGATTAAAATGTTTTTTCTCAGGAAGGTTTGGTAACAGTGTACAGAGCTGTTTGCAATGCCAGAATAACTTCTGAATATTTCAGGGTTTTTTAAATATATGTTACCTGGTTTTAGCCATTTCACTGATAATATTGGCAATATATTTTGCCAAACCAATGTGTATTTTTGTTTTCTTGATTTTGGCTTAAAACATGTTTGCACTTGTCTGTTTGACTTGTGTCTTACTAACATTGATTGGCATATTAAAAGGCAATCTGAGCTTCCCTTAAAAAAAAGAAAGGTTTGATCTAAAAGAATAGAGCTGGCAGAAGTCTACTGGAAAGTATCTGCAAACCATAGTTAGCCCCAAGAAGACAAAAGGTGTGTCTTAAGGTTTTCCTATAGCAAATGGCAGAATTGGACGTAAATCAGTTTCATTGAGTCTGGCTCCTAATACTTACCTGGTAACTCCACATTCTACAGTCTATTCCCTGCTTGGCCAGCACACAAGCAAGATGGGATGGGCACCCTCTCGCACCATTTGTCTTCTCAGAGGGCTCTTCACAGCCTGCCTTCTCTGCTCCATCCAACTTGGGGAGGCTCTTTCCAAGGACTTCTGTGGACAGTACTCTCGGTGAGCCAGTTAACCCACCCAAAAGACTGGTCTCTTCAACTAGACTTGAGGATGTACATACAGCAGTGAAAAAAAAACGATCACCTGCCTGCTACCCCTGGTTAGAAAGGCACACCTAAGGTTTAGGTAGACACTTGGAGCAGACTACCAGCGAGGAAGGAGCTCAAGCATGGGCATGTATGGGTGGGGGAACAGAATCCAAGGGCCAATCAGGACCTGAGCTGAAGCAGGTTACTCTTACAAGTTCTGTCTAGTTGTCCCCCCAAAGCCTCAAAGTCATGGGGCAGGGACTTCTAGAGTTTGAGATTAACTCATGATCCACTGGAATTATGGGTCTTAGTACTGCAGGGATAATGGGTGTCAGTACTACACCCAGCCTGGGGTGGAGAGCCTGAATGCAACTTAAGAGAGACAAACTTCCTCTCTGTTGCCATTTGTTGTTGCTACCCCTCCATTTTGCTCTGTTGCTTTTTGCTGCCACCATGAAAGGTTGCTCTCTGCCATGTGCCACTCCACCTTGGAGCCAGCTGAGTATGGACTGAAACCTCCAGGAACCATGAACTAAATAAACCTTTTCTTCCTTCATTTTTGTGTATCAGGTATTTGTCCCAGCAACAGGAGAAGAGTAACTGAGACAGTTACAGCAAGGGGCCAAGCCATGTGTAAATAAAAAACATGAGCCTAAAAACAGAATGCCAGGCAGAAGCATTAACACAAAGAGAATAGAGAGTGTAGTCTCTGAAGTCAGGAGAAGCAAGGGAATATGGCTTGCTGAGCTGTGAACGCCATGGACCTTTGTCCTCACAGAGATCCAAGTGGGATTAAACCTAATGCTGGAGCAGGAATAAGCACAGTGGATTTTTTCTTTTTTAATTTGGAATGAAATCCAGATCAGAAGTTATACTTAATAATTTTTGTACCATTTCTTAGCTGGAAACAGTACCACACTAAGTAAAAGGGAAATTTTAAATTAGGAATAGATACTTTGGAATTACTCTTAGTAATATGATGAGAGCATAAATCCCTGATTTGCTGGATTCATTCAGCCCATTGAAAAATGGGTCATGGAAAATACTTTTCTACAGAACTGACTTCTCTTCCTTATGATAGTTCTGTTGGTAACAATATGTGATTTGAATTTATAATATTCAATCCTCATATGCTTCTAAGCATACAACTTCAATAGCATTATGATGTGTCTGTCTTCCAAATTGGCATGACTATTCCAATGAATTAGCTATAATATCAGCAGGCTTTGTCAGACCCACCTGAGCACAGACTTCTTGGCCAGCCAAGCACCAAATGGTTCAGCACTGTATCTATTTTAAAGTGGCATCAGCACCTATCCACTCTAATAGTCCCATCCGCACTAGTTTAGCAGAAAGGTGAAGAATAGCAACCCATGAACTCAGAACTGCTCCACGGAAAAAGATGAATTACAGGCCATTGTAACCACTGAGAAGAACAGTATTCTTTTCTTCTGATGACATCCATTGACCAATCAATGTATGTCAGTGGACACACAGGACATACAGACACACACACACATATCTTCACATGTATGTACTGTAGCTCTTGTGCTCCACTGCAGTGCAGCCAGCTATGGTTGTGTGATTCTACAATGTGAATATGTATGACATCCAGTAGGGTTGTCCAAAAAGGCTTTACCCACAAGGCAGCACTTAAGTAAATCCTGGTAAAAATTCTGAGGACGAAGGTAAGCAGTTGGCCACTAAGACTGGAAAGAATGAAGCTGGACAAAGCAGGTTTGGAGGTGATGAATAGTGGGCACCTGTGGAGGAGGGATTATGAGAATCTTAGGAAACTAGACAAGGACTAGGTCAGCAGAAGAGGTAAACTGGTGGTGATGTTAACACCAATCTGGACATGACCGAGTAGCATCTTGCATTGGGAGCTCCTCAGTGAAAAGTCTCAGGAGGCTGTGTGAATGCTGTCGCTTCAGGGCCTTAGCAATCAGGATTTGAGAGTTACCTGTAGGGTTACGGTTAAAATAGCTTGAGTAAGGGTGTAAGTGGTTCTGTGTAAGTGAGGAGAGTGCTTCAGAAGATCTGCTAAGAAGACATTTAATGGCGAACAGAGCCAGAGTAGACACAACGGCATGGACAGTGTGTGGCCCACACAGGAGACAAGAGTTCAACGAAGCCAAGAGCAGTGGGAACGACCCCCTCTGTGTCAGAGACAATTGAAAGTTTCCTAAACACCATCAGCAATAAAGTGGGTTTTCACCAACTGAATTTCTTTATCCCAGATCTTTTGTATTACGAAAATGAGGTATTGGGATTGGGGAGATAGCTCAGTGGAATAAGTGCTTGCCTGGCATGCGCAAGGTCCTGAGTTTGATCCCTGGTACCATCAGAAAAACAGAAGGTATTTACCATATTCTAAATTTTCTTTCCATCATAAAATAGAATTTTGGGGGAAAATAAAAATTATGTCAAATTTTATGTCACAAATGTTTAAATACAATATATTTAAAAAGTGTACAGACTTTTCATATGAATAAATTTAATTGGAATTCTAGCTTTACAGTTAACTCTAAGATTATCTCATTTATCAAAAAAAATGAATTAGTACATTCTCTTTGCAAGGTGAACTTAAAGGATAAACAAAAAGTATATGAAAGAACAGTTAAATTTTATGTGTAATCATTGTTTTAAGCTTCCATTTTAAGTTTGAAAACTATTCAACAATTGGAAGTCAAAGGAAAGTGGAAAGCAGTGTATAATCAAAGCAGAAATTAAGCAGTAAATGAACTTACAACAGGGAAGTTAAAAGTTCATTTAAGGAGACTGTTAAACCTCTGGCTTGGCTGATAAAGATGTAAATAAGCAATATCCTAAATAAAAAAGATGATTTACTCCATGTCCTATGGATATTTTATTTATTTTTCTGAATTTAGGACAGGGTCTACAGGGTCTCACTACCTAGATCAGACTCATGGAGATTCTCCTGTTCACAGCCTCCCAAGTGCTAGAATTGCAGGCACATACCACCACGCCCAGTCTCAATCAGCATCTTAGCAGGACCCAAGGCACACTGGGGACCAAACCTGGCTGCTGTGCTCTGTCTAAGCAGGTGCTTTAGTCCACTGAGCTGCCTGTGGATATTTTAAAAGGTAAAAAAAAAAAAAAAGATTATTTTGAAGCACTGTTTACCAGTAATTTTCCAAAATTAGATGAAAAACAGTGAATGTCTACAAATATAGTCCACCGAAACTGATGCGGGAAGACAAAAAAAAAAAGCAAAAGAAACAGTTCCTGATTTTTTTTTTTTAATGAGGCTACTAGCATGGTATTACAAACCTGACCAAGACTTAGTAAGAAACATGTTTATTGCCCTCGTGAACATAAACACAAGTTTTACAGTGAAGTACTAACCCAGTTCAGTGGTACATTAAAGAGATAATATCAAGTTGAGAAACCATCAAGAATTCAAACTGGCTTAACATTCCAAACTCAACATAATTTACTTCATTAATAAAAGAAAGAAACTGACCATAATAAGCATTAGAATTACATATTGAAATTTAATATTGGGCTGGTGAGATAGCTTAGCAGACCAGGCACCTGCTTAGGCAAGTGAAGGGACCAGGATTCAATCCCTGGCACCATATATGGTACTGGCCACGGAGACCGGGCGTGGTGAAGCACACCTGTAATCCCAGCGCTGGGGAGGCTGAAAGCAGGAGGATCACTACAAGTCTCAGCTGCATAGTGAGACACTGTAGGAAATAACATTTTTTAAAAAAAAATTCAATACTCATTCTTGATATCTATTCTTAGCAAAGTATTTACGAAAAGCCTAATTCAAATATGAAACTTGATAAATTACTGAAAATATTCTATAACTTCAGGAATAAGTGAGCATTATCATTACATCTGTTCAGCACTGTTTTAGAGGTGCTAGCCAGTACAGAACAAGAAAATGTGGAAAGGAAAACAGAAAAAAAAAAAAAAAAAGGAAGCAAGGAAGGAAAAGAGAAGGGATAGGGAGAGAAGGAGGGGGGGAGGAAATGAGGGGAGGAAAGGCAAGAAAAAACTATAAGAAAAAATATTCACAAATGACAGAATTATGTACACACAAAATCTGAAAGAATGTACACATAAACTTAAATTTAAAAAAAGAAATTAATAAGTTTTCCGGGTACAAGATCAGCACACACACAGAGACAGACAGACATCAATTGTATTTTATATACCAGCAACAACTAGAAAAAGTGAATTTTAAAAGTGTTGCTATTCATAATAGTATCAAACATCATTAAATCATTTTAAATAAGTATAAAAAGGTATCTACCAAAAATTACAAGTTATTCATGAAAATTCAACAATATCTAGATCGAAGAATTAATGCTCATAGATTGGCAGATAAAAAACTATAAATTGTCATCTCCCAAATAATGGTGGATTCAATTCAGTTCCTAACATGCCCATGTGTGTGTGTGTGTGTGTGTGTGTGTGTGTGTGTGTTGTATGTGTGTGTGTATGTGTGTGCGTGCATGCATGTGTGTGTGTGTGAGAAAACCAACAAGCAGACTCTGAAGTTTATAAGGAAGGGAGAGTAGAAAAATAGTCAGTGATCTCTTGGAAAGTGTCCAGGGTGGGTAGATATGATGGCCCCACTGTCAAGACCCAGCTACAAAAGCCACAGTACAGTGTCGTGCAGAAGGACCAACAGCCTAGTGGAGTTGCCTGGAAAGCCCAGAAGCAAATGCACACACAGACAGATGTTTGATTTATCTCAAAGAGGAACTCTTGATCAGTGGGCAAGCATTGTTTTCAACAAATGAGCCTGGCTCAGTTAGATATGAAGAGTATAGAACATGACCTAAAGTTGTAAGTTTAAAATATAAAGACTCATTTTTAATGGCTTCTAGCAGGTATGAAAGATATCAAAGGCTTTCTGGGAAAGAGAAGATCTTTTAAGGAGAAGACAAAAAAGCATTACCTAAAGGAGGAGACTGACAAACTGTAGTATATTAAAAATTAATAAACCTGTTTAATTGTGAGAAAACATCACATCTCAACTGAAGTTCTTTCTACAAAATACCTGAGTGGAACTATTTAAAGATATAAACATAATTTTTAAGAACCTACTAAGAAATTGCTAGAGATTTCTAGAGCCATGAGAGAAACCTAGAGCCATGAGAGTTAAATGCCTCATGCTATCTTGTATTGGATGTTAGAGAAGAAAAAAGACAATAATGAAAAACTGGTGAAATCAGAATAAACCATATAATTTACTTAATAGCATCATACCACTGTTACTTTCTGAATTTGGTGAGTGTTAGATATGTTATAAATGGCTATATACAAATACTAGAGGAAGCTAGATATACGTTATATGGGAATATTCTGTATTATTTTGTACTTTGCTGTAAAATTTAAATTAATTCAAAATACATTTCTTTAAATTAAAAAAAAACTAGACCTGGTTATGGTCCCACACATCCATGACCAGGTGAGGCCCAGGCAGGCAGATGGCCACAAGTTTGATGCCAGCCTGGACTACTAAGTGAATTCAAGGCTGGTCTGAAATATATAGTGAGACCCTGTCTCAAATAAAAAAGCAAACAAAATAGTCACCATCAACAACAAAAATTTTGAAAGCTATAATCAGCAAAAGATATTACTAAGGAAGCAAAAACATGAGTGAGAGAAGAGATTTATTACATATGTAATTAAAATAAGCTATGTCTAGAATATATAAAAATACTTCTACAAATCAATAAGCAAAAGGATAGCCTAACACAAGCCTTGGGAAGAGACTTGAGATAATTTACAAGAGTATCGCCAGACAGCTATCAACCTAGAAAAATATTCTCATCTGCGGCCCTCATCTCAGAGGGAGAGTAAACCCCAAATAAAATCGTGCTACTATTGTTCAGAAGGCTAAAAATAAGAAGATTGTTGCTCATGTTAACAGTGATTTGAAGGAGAAATTCTCCTACACTGTGACAGATGATAAATGGATTCAGCCACTTCAGAAATCTGTGTGTCCTGGTCTCCCAAATCCAAATGGATACCCAGAAATTACACTTGCACATATAAGAGAAATGTGTGCCCAGCTTTCTCAAAGGCAAAAAGAATATTTAGTGTGGCATAATTCTTACAGAAAAAATGGAATTCCACCTACAATGGGATAAGTAAAAACTTGTGGTATGTCCATAGAATGAAATAAGGATAAAAGATTAACCACTACTCAGGAAGAAGAATAAATTTCACATATATAATATTTGCATGGAAGAGCAGAGCTACAAAAAAAAATACAAACTATTTGATTCTGTTTATAAAAATAAGCAAAGCTAAACTGTAAGTTTAGACAAGCTTATTTTGAAGGTAAATATGAAGGATAACAAAAATGTTATAAAAAGACAGCCGTGTTTGAGGGCCAAGGGAGAAAGTAGCAATGGAAAAGGGGGTTGTGGAGAGCGTATGTGATGTGGCCAATTGTTTGAGGCATTTTTATCATTGCTGAGACGACATACCTGACATCCAAAGTTTGTAGAAAGAAAAAAAAAAGATTTCTTTTGGCTCCCAGATGATGGAAGATCCAGTTCATGGCTGCTCCAAGGCCGGTGGCACGGTGGAGGGGAAACTGCTCATGGTGGGCAGAAGGCAGCGAACCAGCAAAGTAGCAGAGAAGCAGCAAGCAAAGGCAGCAGTCCTCTTTTTCGTCCCTTACATTGTACCCAGGCTATGTGCACTTACAGTGCATCATCCACATCCACAGCTGTGGCAAGCCAATCAGTGGACTAATTTAGTCACTGCACACCAACATCACATACTTAATCCCAGCATCACACACGCTCCTGTTGTAGTTGCACAGTGAAGTCAATCACTGAGCTGTACTTTTTCAGTGGGCGCTGTTTTCTGCACGTGTCACCTTCCACAATGGAAGTCTTTTCTAAAAGCAACGTGATGGTTTGTTTTGATTGTCAACTCGATTGGCTTAAACATTTAGTAAAGCCTGTTTCTGTGTGTGTCTGCGTGGGTCGTGGAGATGTGATCTTCAGGCTCTCTCCGGTCCCTGACTCTTCCTACTGGGCACTTACCTCCGTGATGGTTCTGTTTTAGAGCCAGTTGACCTTGAGCTGAGATTTCTGATTGTGAGCCAAAGTCGATCTCTACTGTCTTATGTGAAGGTTCTCAGTCATTGTTTCATAGCAATGCGAAAGCTGACCAATGTAAAAGAAAATGGTAGCAAAACTAAATAATAAATTTACATGTTAGTGTTAACTCACCAACTCTCTAAAACATGGAGTATCTTAGATCAGCCTATGGGTGAGTGTTAAAACCATTGTTTCCCTCTTCCAAGAAGAGATTCATTCTTTCTTTCTGGGCTGTATCAGACATTTTTAACAGAATGAGATTTTCTTTTTAACAGTGCATTATTTTTAATCCTAGCAAGTATCTTTAGCAAGCTCAAGGTGTACACTGAAAGAGTTGTTCTTTGGTTAATGGCAGCAGCAACTGATTAGCTGTGTGAAACTTCCACCCACGCATGCCTACCTTCATCTACACATTTAGTTTTTAAGTTCTCCTGTAGAGACAGTATGTTTGACTCTAAAGAGATATATTCAGTCATTAGATACTTTTTCATCACGGGCTGCATTAAGTGTTTTCCATTTAGAAGACAGATCTAAACAACTAGCTTATCATTCTTAGGTTTGCAATTTAAGTATAAAATCTTGCCAGAGTTGCCTCCATTAAAAGAAAACAGTCTTGGAAATTAAGCACTAATTTCCCCTCAAATGGCCTTTTCTGGTTTTTTTCTCCTTCTAATTACCACTGTAATGAAGTGGCCAGTAATATGGTAAGAAGTGATTTCAAAGGCAGCAATCTCTTATGAATCATATACTTTATTTTCTGCCCTAATGAGAATCAGCCTTACTTATAGCAAATGCATGTGCAAACTCCATCTCTGCAGAGGCCTAAAATACTGTTGGAATTGCAAATCATACTTGCAGCTCACACACGGGAAGACTTTCACATTTTTCCCTGCATCAAAGCTGGAGAGGGAAAGCATTGTGTTTTCCCTACAGCTTTGGTTTGGATCGCTCTGTAATCCATTGCCCTCCACAGCAGATACTCAATGTCTTATAGTGCTGCTGTACTGAGAGAATATTAATGTTCTGATAAGGACAACTTATACCAAAATATTTGAGAAAGAGGCTTAAAAAACAGCATCACTATAAAATACGAGTCTATATAGAGCTTGTTTGGCCACTCTTCCCTGGCACTGGTGATGTTACCCACCCTACTTCCAGAACAGGAATAATGGATAAAATTCCCCTTTTTTTTGTTTCCTAGCAAACTGCAACTTGACCAAAATAGCTCACTTTCATCTATTTCAGTGGAATTTCTCTTTCATCCTTATGATATCTGGTGTGGGCTCCTGATCCTCCTGCATTCCCTTGGATTTATTCTCCGGTACACTACTACAGTGACACTGCTTCTTCTGGGTGAGCTGTGGCCCAGTCACAAACTGAGATTTTGCCTGCTTTACTAAACCGGCACGATGAGATGAAGGCTTACTCCAAAGCTGTGATAAGTGTGCACCCCATTCTTTGGTATCAAATCACAGTGCTGTCAAATCAGAGTGGCACTAACACATGAGTTACGGCATCTACCTCAAAATGAATCATGCTGAGGTCTACAATTAGAAACTCTGGGAAAGTATGGGAAAAGGTTGTGATGACCGCATCACTCACCTAGGTCACCTAGCAGATCACCTTATCCTTCTCACATGTAGGAAACTAGAAACGTCTTATCCTGATGTCAACACCAGTGCCAACAGACAAGAGAAGTCCTTTCCCTCCTGCGCATTCCTGGATTCATAAGAACTTGTATTTGTTCCCTAAGGCTCTTTCTTTCTCCTGCGGTTTTACTGGACCTAAGGTTTATTTACTCTGGGTTCATAGAAGTCAGAAAGGCAAACCGGACCCACCTCCCCCCGCCCAATAAAAAGGAAAACTTCTACTAATCAAAATATTCGATCTATGAATATTTCCTAACTAGGCCAATGTTATGGTTGATACACTTTTTCAACTTGAAGTCTGGAAGCTTAACTAACTCAGCAGTTCTCCATTCTGGCCTGAAAAGGACAAGCCCTCACGGCTCCATAATGTTGTTCACTGTGTCAAGTCGAGAAGTTTAAAAGTTGAACTAAGTGATTTAGCAGGCAACCAGGGTCCTCACTTTGTAAACATCCTCATCCTGTGCAAGAGAAGGGCACAGAGGTGGCGTGCACATGGGCAAATGACCGGCCTACAACACAGGGGAGGAAGGGAGGCCTGCTTCCCGCTTCGTGCTCTTGCTGTTCTGCTGCCTTCGGCTGCCATGAGCTGCTGCCCCTGGGCCTGGGCCACCAGCCAACCATGGACTGAAACCTCCTCAAATTGTGAACTAAATAACCTTTCCTTCATTCCTTTTGGGTGTTCAGTATTTGTTGAGAGAAAAGTAACCAAGACAGACAAATGACTCAAATTTAGTGAAGACATTCTTTCTTCATTTTAAGACAAAAGAAGAGGTCTTTCTCACAAGATGATAGAAATGTCTTTGGCTCAAAATACAACATTGGAAGAGGGCCGGCCAGATAGCTGAGCGGAGTGAAGTGCCTGCTTAGGCAGAATGCAGTGACTAGGATTCGATCCCCAGCATGCTGTGCTGGGTGCACCCTCAGGGCACGCTGAGACTGGGATCGAGACTAGGTATAGTGGCGTGTGCCTGTAATCCCAGCTCTTGGGAGGCTGAACACAGGAGGATCACTACAAGTATGATTTACATAGTGAGCCACTGTAGACTCTTTACTAAATACAAAAAAAAAAAAACATTGGAGCAGCACAACAATGATATTTAAGAGATCAGAGGTTGCCAAGGAGTAGGGGAGAACAGAAAGAGGTGGCAGGAAGAACAAGTAAAGCACAGGTGAGACCATTCTTAGTGACACTCTAATGTCCAGTACATGTTACGCAATGTCAAAACCTGTAACTCTGTAACACCAAAAGTGAACCTTAATGTAAACTATGGACTGAAGTTAATAATTATCTATTAATATTGGTGTATTAATTACAACAAATTATCACACTAATAAAAGACATTGGTGATAAGGAAACTGTCTGAAGTAGCTATAGATAGGTACATGTGTGGAACTCTGAATACTAGCCTCAATTCTATAAATCTAAAATTGTAACTTTAAGAACTCTATTAATTAGGGGTTTTTTGGATTTTTTTTAATTTTAGGGAAGGGTCTACAGGGTGTTCAGGGTCTCACTACTACATTGGACTCATAGTGATCC
>NDGM011188431.1:0-20708 GCA_002564305.1 Octomys mimax
TGATTTGAAACTGTCTAATTGCTATTTGTTTATCAATAAAATTATGAAAAAAAAAGAAAACAGATAAAAGAAGAAGGCTTCCCGGGCACAGGTTAAAAAAAAAACAACAAAACAGTTTAAGTGTACATGACAGTTTAAACATAAAAAATTAGATTAGATTTATGACATAGAATCCGTAGGACACATAGAGAGAGTCTGAACCTACTTACTAACTCTTGTCCATTACCCTGTTTAGCTACTCAGACAGAACGTGAATTTTAAGACAATGCTACTTGTGGCACTACTACTGAAAAAAAAAAAAATGATTCTCAACAAATATAACTGAATTTGCCAACAACTTCATGAGCCAGCAAGTGGGTCTTTCCTCAGTCAGAGCTCAAGATGGCAAAGCAGCCCTGAGCAGTTGTCATGACTGACACTTGAGAACTCAGCGTCACCCTGGCCAAATTCCTGACCTGCAGAAATCATCAGTGATCCATGTGTCATGTGCCTTGTCACTGCGAGTGCAGTAGTATCATTATGCAGCAACAGCTAGCCTATATGCCTTTCAAACACCAAGCATGTGGGAGCTGATATGGCTTGATTAATTAGAAAAGTAGATTTCAAGATGAATGGAATTATCATTGACAGGTAAAAGTACTTTATAAAGTTAAAGGGTAAATATATTATAAAGTATAGCTGTCTTCAATGTAGATGCACCTAATAACAAATTTTACAGTTATGTGAAGCAGAATGTTGACAGAATATAGGAAAATTTTGGGAATATACAAATCCACAATCTTAGTTAGAAATTTTAACATTGTGTTCTTAATAATTAATTGAAGCAATAACCAAAATAATCAGTGAAGCGTCCTACACAGCAAAAAGATCTTTTGAAAATTAATGCCATTTTGTTTTTGCAGCAAACAAAACAGACAATATATTGAAAGTAAAAGTGCACCGTAAGAAATGTTATGAAGTACAAGGGCCAGCCAGATAGCTCAGTGGACTAAAGCACCTGCTTAGGCAAAGTGCAGCAGCTGGAGTTCAATCCCCAGCATGCTATGCCGGCCCCTGTCCCTGGGGCATGCTGAGATGGAAATTGAGACTAGGTGTGGTAGTATGGGTCTGTAATCCCGGTGCTTGGGAGGCTGAAAACAGGAGAATCACTGCCAGTCTGATCTACATAGTGAGACCCTGTAGACCTTGCACTAAAGAATAATAATTTTAAAAAATGATATGAAGCACAAAAGTTGGAGTTTCTAAAAAAAACAGAGTGCTAGAAATAGAACAATGATAAATTTTAAAAACCTATTTCTCTTAGTTTATTCATTTTAAAAGAAAATTTACTGTGTAAAGTTCATGTGTGTTATAACATATAGAAATAAATTATATAAGAAAACTAAGATAAAGTATTGGAGAAGGAAAGCCTGAAGAAGGTTATGGAGTGATTACAATTGCAAGCGTCTACTTGTAGAAGGGGTAAGTATCTTTTTATTATTTTAAAGAGAAAAAAATATATAGAATTTCAAAACAAGATGATAGGAAATTAACAATTGTTTTATAATGCATATTATTATCTTTGAAGTGGCTGCTCAGATTATTAGAGATAGGAATGCAAAATTGACCAAACTAGGTAAGCAGTAGCTTCTCCTTGAGAAGAGTTATGATACATTGTTAATCTTGAAGCAGCATCTAAAAAGACAGGAATAGTTATAAAGTCAAGAATAGAAATAAAGTGTAACTATAATAAATATATACAATTTCAAAGCTACATAGAAAAAAAGAGGAAAAATTAAGAACAAATCAACAAATAATAACAAGCAACACTGCTCTTTTAAATATAACCATATTAATATTTACACCAGATGAAAAAGGTCTAAATGCCTCAACTAAATGGTAAAGATACCCAGAATGGATAGAATGAAAAGACTGCCAAGTATATGCTATCAAAAAACCCACCTCAAATCAAAAGTAAATATGTGGTAAAAACAAAGGATGATAACAGATACACTGAACAATTAACAAAAAAACAGAGTCAGAGTTCTTAGACAGCAGCATACAGCCATGATCATTTCATTACCAGTAGCTGTGATTATAGTGGATTCAGAGTCATTTTCCTTAACTACAAAACTTCAGTTGGCACAAGCAGAAAGGGCGCCCCACAGCGGAGTGGACTCAAGAGGATCTTAGCAAGTGCCTGTCAATTGGGAGTTGGTGTCACCATTGGCAAAGGCCAGCAGCTTTCTAGGTTATTCAAGCTGCAATAACACTTCTTGCTCACTATAACTTGAGTTTTTTTCTTATCAAAGTTAAATCTGAACTCAAGTTTTGCTTTCTCACATCTTTATATAGTGTATGTTAGTTTTTGTGTTGTAAAGAAGAAGAGTTTGGAAAAATAAAAAGAATATTAAATTAGACTTAAACTGTATGATCTTGAACAAATTACTTACTTTATCCCCAATCCATTTCTTCCTCTGAAAAATGGATTAGTTCTTCCTATCTCGCAAGATTATTGAGAAGATTGAGTGAATCTGTTCTGTTTTTTTGAAACAGGTTTTGCTTTGTAGTTTTTCTGCCTTTGAACTCATAATCCTGCCTCAGCCTCCCAAGTGCTGAGATTACAGGTGTGTGTTAACACACCTAGCTAAATGAACTAATTTACATGGAGCATGTAAAGACGTGGCGTGGAGCATGTGCTCGTACAGAGCACAATCCCTGCTGTCCCTGTAGGATATAGATGTGTCTCAGGCCCATGAGTGAATGCAGTGAAAGCCCAACTTGTCCCTAGACAAGGAAGAGGTTGCGATACACTGAAGACCTCATTTGATAATTGAGCACAATGTGATCTGGGCAACTGGCCAAGTGGGGAAGACCACCTCTCCATCTCAAGCTTGGAGTGGGAAAGCCAACATGCTGCTACACTTTTGTTTTGTCTCACCTAGGGCCAAAATGGATAACTCAGTATTATCCATACTGAGTTATTGAATGAATAACTCAGTATTTTACCTCCTAAGCCACAGTTACTGAAGCTACAACTACACAGCTACAGCCATGACCATTTGGTCCATAGAGCTCAGGAAGTCAGAAGCAAACTGATGCAGATGTTTAAGACAGTCAGGGTAAGTTGGACACTATGGCACAGTGCTACCATCTCAACACACTTGCAGGCTGAGCAAGGGGATCTCAATTTCAAGTCCAGTCTGCGCAATTTGGCAACTAAGTGAGACTCTATCTTAAAACAAAGAATGAAAAAGGAGATGGGCTCAGTATGAAGACCTTGGATTGAATTCCAAGTATAAGGTAGAAAAACAAACAGTAAGTTAGAATTGGCCTTGACAGAAAATCAAAACGAGTCTTTCAAACGTAAATAAAATCTCTAAACCCCTAACTTTAAGCATTTGTTCATTCACACATTTATTTATTCACCTTTTCCATTCATATATTTAAACTTTACTAATAACTAACTGCCAGCTATTATAATACAAAATTCAGTGTCACTACCACCAATTCCCACGTGCTTAAGATTATTACTTAAGGGAGCAAGAGTGTGGAGCATTATTTACAGATGCTCAACTGAATTCCAAGTCCTTTCTCCTTTCAAAGCTGTACACAGCACCTCATAGCTGACTGAGACCAGCCACCAAACCAGTAAGCCTTGGCTGAGGCAAGAATTTGGGGCACGTTTGACTCCTTGTCTTCAGAAGGTGGGAAAGATCTGGGGAATGAATTAATCTTGGAAATGTGTCAGCAGGTGATCTGCTAGACTCATTAGGAGAACTGCCCAGTTCATTAGCCAATATAGCTGGTTCACTAGATAATGTATTTGATTAAGCAGGAGAAGCATTGTTTCTTTTAAAATATTTACACACACACACACACACACACACACACACACACAGAACAGGAGATGTAATGGCTCCAGTGCAACTTTGGTTCACTTCTATATATATTCATCTTATCTCCACCCCCTTAATACCCAGCATTGCGTTCGGAAGGGGGGTTTGTGCAGGTGTGCACTGTGCTGATGTGGGCAGAAGTCTGGGTTGGTCTATTTAAGCAAATCACTATCATTCAAAGTGGTTTTCAGTGTGTGTGTGTGTGTGTGTGTGCGTGCATGTGCGTGTGCATGTGCGTGTGTGTGTGTGCGCATGCGTGCGTGCGTGTGCGTGTGCGTGTGTGTGTGTGTGTGTGTGTGAGAGAGAGAGAGAGAGAGCACTAAATTTCTTAACTTGCTATATACACAGAATGACACTGTTTTTAGCTTGCTGAAATTCTCAGCTATAAAATCTTTGTTTGTAATTCAGGCCTCTTTTCACCAATGCTAGGTGTAGGGACCGAAACAGTTGTGCAGTAGCTTCTACCCCTTCCGTCTCCTCCTGCTCCTCACAGAGGGCATAAGGAGGCAGGAGATCAGATCCAGAAGGTGGAGCAGTAGTTGCCTGTAGATACCTGTGTCACAATTAGGGATTGAATCCGAGGCCTATTTAAGCTCAGCCCGATTAAATGCGTATAATCCTGAATTCTGAATACCTTTACCATAGGGAAGAAAAAACTGGAAGATATCATAATTCCCCAGAAACTTGTTAAGCCGTGGATTTCTAAGCCAGATAGTATCCCTTGTAAATTTTTAAAAATGGTCTCCTGAAGGAAGACAATATCTGATTTGCCAATTTCTGTGGTATAAACACTCTCACACTAGCCAGGCTCAAACTACCAACGTGCTGTCACTGGCCAGGACTCTAAGAAGAGACGCACGTACTCTTTCCCAAGGGTCTGCACTAGCAGCTACACTGCTGGGCTCCAGCCCCAGTTTCTGATTGGTAGGTCTGTGGTGAGCCTGACAATCTGCACTTCTGACAGACTCCTGGGGCGCAGATACTCTAGCCTGAGATTATTAGGTGCTGAGTATCCTGGGACTTTCTCTGGTTTTGGAGGCTTGCTGCTCTCCAAATACCTTTTTTCAGAACCATCTCCTTCTTTCCCCTTATATCCTGCGGGGACTCAGTGTAGGCCACTGGAAAGAACTCACAGCCATGCACCCTTAACTATAACTATAACCTCAGGGAAGCTAAATGTAGTAGCTCTTCCAAAAGGAAATCACATATGCAACTGTCTTTCCTTTGTAACTCTTGTTTTTATAAGCAAGTCCCATTCTGCTTTTTGCCTAGCTAGAAAAAAAAAAATTCACTGAACTGAAATAAGCATAGTAAAGGAGCTTGCATAACCCAAACACAGATCCCAGTTCTAGTATTCATTCAGTCTTTAAGCTACCCATGGATCCGTGTGTTCATTATTTCACTCATTTCTGCAACTAATACCTGAACCCTTAGGATGGGCCCCCCACTGGGGAACAGAGACACAGCAGCAGTTGAAGTAGACACAACAACCGACTCTTGAAACTTAATTTAGTGTGGAAAGGAAGATTAAATATCAATTCAATTTGTAATAAGTGCTTCAAGGAATAAGATGCTGTGTGGGCATACACAGGGTGGGAGCTGATGTCAGTGTAAGAAGGAAGGAAAGGATACTTGTGATGTGACTGAGGGAGGAAGCGGTGCACAGCAGGAACAAGTAGTCCAGGGAAGGAAAACCAGGAAGAGGAGAGGCGGTGCAGGGAGGCGGACTCTGGAGCTCACCCTACAGCAGGGGAAGCCCATGGGAGGATCACAAGCCGAGGATTTCTGAGTCAGATCCAGCTGGGGGAAGTGCTGCACGGAACAAGGGGCAGCCTGTATTTATTTATTTACTTACTTACTTATTTACTTATTTATTTTTGGCAGTACCAGAGATCAAACTCAGGACCTTGCACTTGCCAGGCAGGCGCTTATGCCACTGAGCTATATCCCCAGTCCCCAAGGGCAGCTTCTGGACCACAAACCCAGACACACTCTCCACCGGGCAGGGCTCCTCAGAGGGAGCTGGTTCTGCGTAGGCCAGCCAGACCGCTTAGTGTCAGTCTCCAGTTGTTTTTCTCTTTCTTTCAACTAAACTGTGAACTATTTAAAGAAAGGAGCCTGTGTGCTGTTCTATAACCCTGTTTTGTGCTTGTAGGTGTGCTGGGTCATCAGTACACAGACATGGGGGACTGGAAAGAGAATTTGGAATAAAAGGAGATCAAAATTCCAGTCCCCATCCTACCACTTGGCAGCTGGGAGACCTCCAAGGTCTTAGCCCTGCTGCAACAAGTGCCTGAGGCCAGATGCTTTATAAGAAAAAGGTGCTCATTCTGCGCTCAGTTCTGGAGGTGCTCACATCTGTCTTGCTCCTTGTAAGGGTCAGATTGTGGTGCAGGCCATGGCCGAAAAGCAGAAAGGGGAACCATGAGTGTGGGATGGTACATGAAGGCGAGAGAGAAGGAAGGAGAAGTAGGCTCGCTTCTAACAGCTCCATCCCGGTAACCCAAACTTACCTGGATGTTCCTCTCACAACTCACATTTGCCCATCTCCGCCCTCTAAGGCCCCCTCTTGTCTACAGTGTACCTTATAAAAAGGAGTCATTTTCCGGTTTCTCAAGTGAAGAGGGCCATTAAATTTAGGAAAATACCTCTCAAACAGGAGTTCATGGGCCTCTCCCATCAAACGATCAGGGAGCTGCAAGTGGGCAGGCCCCACGCCGGCCTCCTTAGTCCCAACATTAGGGACACTAAGTTCCCTAACTCTGATGTGGTGGCCAGAAGCTCATGCTTTGAACTCACTCCAAGAGCAGTCAGCACATTGTCCCTCCAGCCTGACCCTGTCTCTTCAGGTGTACTTTTAATTATAGGTCACATTCCTCAGTAACCTCTGATAGGGGGTGCAAGAGTTAAACAAGCTAAAGTAGATGTGGTGCTTAAAACAGCACTTGGTGCTGAGAAAGCACCTGATGAATGGTCACATTTGTATGTCACCTGGCCTCTCAGTGCCCTGCATGTGGGCGGATGGGGAGCTGATGTCTAGAAAACCAAAATGAGTTACCAGAGGCCACTGAGCTAATTAGCGGCTGCACAAGACAAAAGCCCAGAACACCTAACTTCTAGTCCAGAGCAATTTCCACCGCACCAGGCTGCCTCCTGTAAGCCCTTCTACAAGACCACTCTCTAGGTGGCCAAATAGGGCTCTGCACAGCTGCCTTTCATTAGCAGTTCACCTGGCAGTTGCTTTGTATCTTGCAGACAAGCAGCCTCCCGAATCCCTTCAGCTATAACTGAGTGTGCATTATCTGACAGATAGCCCGCCTCTGATGAGAATGTAAATCTCACAGGCTTCACACCTGACCCACCCCCAGGCCTCTGCCTGCTTGGCCTTTCTTGCAACAAGTCCCCTGCCCCTCCCAGCCCTCCTCCTCCTTTCTAACAGCTGTGGGCATTTATGCTCAGCAATGCAATCCTCATGCAGATGCGACCAAATGCCAGGCACAGCAAGACAGAACACAAAGCCCCTCCCTTAGCAGAGCCCAGCCCTGCCTTTTTGACATGGGGGGAGATTTAATTTAGATCAAGACAGTTTCTGGTGATATGAATGTCCCAGCCTACCCTTGTGGAAGAAACAGGTGAGACGAGGTGAGAGGCCCAAGAGCCAGAGTCCGTGGCACAGCAGCCTTCTCCTGAAGGCCAGAGCCCTGCCTCGCCCCAGCTCTGGTGAAGAACCCAGGGCTCTAAAAGGAGGTGTAAGTCACACCTGGCCCAGGACTTGAACCCACTTCTTTCTGACTTAGAAGACAAGAAGTCTAGCCAGTTATAATGTCATACTTTGGACATGACATGCCTCCCCACTTATACACTCGGGGCTGTAGCCAGACTAAGGAACAAGGCTGTATAATCATACCAATGACATCATGGCTTGCTGGTAGACAAAGTGAGGAATTCTCAGGGAGCTATGCCCAAAGAAGCTAATTGGTTAAACCCGAAAATAGATGGCCCAATCACCACAGTGGGCATGATGGATAAGCTAGAGGGACACCAGCACAAGACCCCAATCAATGGACACTGCTCAACTGCAGGTTAGATACCACCATCCACAACAAAAATCAGAGCTTCACTCCCAAGCCTGTACTCTAGCCCCAAGAGTCTCCTCTGGATGGGTGTGCTCTCCCAGGTGGCTTTGAGTTTGACCCAAACCTGTGCTCAGTGAATGACTTGGACTTAATTTGGCCTCATGTTCCTGAGTGACAAGGACTGAGTCATATGCCTACTGATGCATGTCCTATAACGTAACAGTTTGATGCATGAACAGACTGTGCATTCGAAAGGTACTATGGGTCTGTTGCCTGATCCATTAAAGTCCTTAGAGTCTCTGCTCTAAGATGCTCCCGACAGGGGCTTGGTCACCCAATGCAGCCATGTTCAGAGCTGATATGCTCTGGGGAAGCGAGTAGGGGATGAGCACTCCAACAAGTGCATTAATCCGCTGATGAGTTCATAGCTCAGTGGGCTGCTAGGAAGTGCGGCCTAATCGATGAAGCAGGTCACTAGCAGTGTGGCACGGCCAAGTGTGTTTTGCCCCAGCCACTTCTGCTTGAGTGCCTTCACTTCCTGTTTCCTGATTGCCATGAGGCGAGCTGCTGTCCTCCTCCATACCCCCACGACCATGATGCTGTTCTCCAGAGGCCCCAAAGCATCACCACAGACCAAGTGACCTGGGATGGAAACCTCTAACATCAGCAGCCAAGATGAACTTCCTCCTTTAATTGGATTTGCTTAAGTGTTTGGTCGGAACAGTGGAAGGCTGAGTAACACATCCTGCCTTTTGTAAAGTGTGATCTTTCTTACTATAGATACCAAATGGTCCACCTGGCAGGAACTCCCAGAAGTGTACCACAGAGTCTCTCAGCAAACCAATAATTCTCAGGCCAGTTTTTGCAATTTGAACCCACCTTTTTCCATAGTTCCAAAGAAAACAGACATGGATTTGTTCACTGCCCACTGCAACCCTCCGTACCTGATAAACCTGCACTTTGCCCTGTGGCAGCAGAGGTGCTTGGCACACTGCACCCATTTCACTCATTGACAGTATTTAGAACCATCTCCTTTCTTGCTCCCCCCTGGCTCTGCTCAATTCACAAGGCAGCTGACAAGGAGAGAATACCAAGTGTCCTTTAAACAGAAAAGTCAAAAGCTATGAAAGAAAAAGAAGTGGCATATGCTTAGCATGGAGGATAGATAATTCAGAGGCCATTCCTTTAGGTTGCAGGGAATCTGTTAGGCCAGACATGTAGAAGTTATTTCTTCCTCTTTCCAGTATAGATCCCAGAAACCTTACTTCTATGTATAAAGCCAATGTCAGGCAAGCTGAAGTTAACTCCTCCATGCCTGGCCATGAATGCAGATGGTGAAGCACTAATGCCTTGAATTAGCTGTTGGATCTTCTGGAGTTTCTAAAAAATCTCCTTTATTGAAAATCTAAATGTATTAGTAAGACTTGGGAATGGGACAAAGTAAAATCCTGGCAAGAATGAGGACTCTTGCTTCCTATTTGTTTGAATTATTGGCTCAGCCACCATCCAGGTCATCAGTAAGTCTAATCTACCACGGTAGTTAGCTCCTCAGCATATACAGCTATACTCTACTGCACCAATAACTGCCACACTGCTTTTTCTCCTACTACTTTCTGTTATTTTTTCTTCTTTTCCCTCTTTCATTTATCTTGAATATAAGTTTTCACATATTTGTTACTGAAAGAAACTACTACTGCAAATAATAGAGACAAAGACAAAATCATATTCCCAATGAAATAGATTCAACTATCTATTGGTGGTGCCATTTTCACCTGGACCATGGTAAGATAATCATGACCTTGATAGATGTTAAATCCATGGGCCATCTCACATACATTTCTTAGAGACCCAGCTTGGTTTTTCTCTAATGTCCACTCTTGGAGTTGGACTCTTGTACTGAGATGATTTCCTTTTCAACATACTATTTACAGTTTGACAAATGTGTGTAATCAGACATAATGACATAAGCATGTGATACAATGAATATATATAATTATTCTCATAACAATAATTAAATCTTCCCATTCTTCACTGTAGTCAACCCTCTGCTCACCTTAGGCCATTCAACTGATCTGTTTTCTAGAATGTTGCCTTTTTCAGAATGTCCATCATCAGAATTTCACTAGATGAAACTTAAATTTTCACTCCTTTCTAGTAACATAATTGAGGCAGGAGATTAGAGCATGGCCAGCCAGCTGGGAAAGTAGGGACCTGTCAGACACAGATCCAGGACATGCACCCAATTGTTGTCCCTGGGACCAACCAGAAAGTGCTCTTTTCAATTCTTCTGATGAGAACGCAGGGCATTTTTTGATAGGACAGTCTAGACCTGATGTCACCCTAGGAGTGGAGGATAGAAAAGGCGGGTGCCATTAAGCTCATGGCCACTGTGTTCTCTCTTTTACAATGACTGTCTCTCACCCTGAAAATTATGCTCATTTTTCTACTTTTAATTTACCCATATTCACTCTGTAGAGCATGTTTCTTTTCCTATCTTTAATAAATGTAAAGTCTTGTTACATTTTGTTTGTTTTGTTTGATTCTTTTTTCAGGACAAGAAGAATCTAGAAAGAATCTCTAGGAGATGTCTCCAGAACCCCAGAACACGGTAACATGATGAGCTGAAACTCACCCATGTCACTGCATGTGTCAGTGGTGGTTTGTTCCTTAAGATTAAATAGCAGTCCATTTTAAGGATGTACCATAATTCACCAGTTGCATAATGTTTGTATTAGTGCAAATAATAGAGACAAAGACAAAATCGTATTCCCAATGAAATAGTTTCAAGTTTTAAGTGACTATGCATAAATCTGCTATGACCATTTTTATACAAGTTTTTCTGTTACTATCAGTTTTCTTTTTTCTTAGGCAAATACCTAAGCATGGGATTCCTGAATCATCTGGCAAGTGTATGCTTAATTTTATAGGAAATTGCACAACAGTTTTCTGTGATAGTCCTACCAATCTGCATTTTTAGCATCAAGGCCTGAGGCTCCCAGGTGCTCTGCCCTTCTCCTAGCACTTGCAGTGGCAGCTGGTTTTAGGTTTGTTTGCTCTTCTTCAATTTCAATTATTTTTGTAATTGTGTTGCTATAAAGCTGTCTTGGTTTTTCTTTTATTTTCCCCAATGTCTTTCTTTAATGCCTTATAAAATATTTTGCCTACCTTTTTTTACTGGGTAGTTTGTTTTCTGTTTTATTGAGCTTGGAGAGCCCTTTATACAGTCTAGAAACAAATCCTTTGTGTTTTATAAATATTTTTCCTCTTCTGTGACTTGCCTTTTCATCCTTTTAACAGTGTCTCTTGAAGAACAGAGGCTTTCAGTTTTTTTAAGCCCAGCTTATCAATGTTTTTTTTTATAGATGATGCTTTTGATGTTATATCTAAGAAATCTTTGCTTAGCCGAAGGTCACAAAGATTTTTCTCCTGTTTTCACCAGAAGAATTTTAGTTTTAAATTTTGTTATTTTAGTCTATGGTCTCTTTTGAGTTTCTTTCTTTCTTCCTCTTATGTTGGTGATCTTTGAAGGACAGAGACTCAGAAGTAGAAGCGAAATTCGACTGAACACCTTAAAGGAGTTTGTCTCATCACATCAACTCACCACCTCGGTGGAGACCACACGATGCTGTGTTGAAATTCAGGCTCTGGCATGGAATGCCTGGGTCTCAATCTGCTCTCTAAGTCCCAGGTTGTAACACAGGGTGACTACTTTTACATTCACATGAATGAGTGGTTATCAGCAAAGTTAAACGTAGAGCCATGTCTTGATTACTTTTCTTGTTGCTGGGAGAAAATACTCAACCCCCACAAGTTCAGGAGGAGAGGTTTATTTCAGCTCAGTTTGTAGAGGTTTCAGTCCACAGCTGGCTAGATCAAAGGAAGGACACCATGGCAGAGAGGCAGGGGAGAAATGGTTCACAGCAAGGCATGTAGAAGCTTATTGGTTGAGTGCCACTCATCACTTACTCCTGCCACCTCTGAAACCCCACCTGTGAGCACATGAGGCTTTGGGGGACATCCAAACACAACCACAGCAAACTAGGACTATGCCACTGGGCCCTATCAATGAACAATATCAGGGCCTGGTGATCCAGGTAAGAACTCTTAGCTGGGGAACCTAGCCTAATTTGCCCAAGAACTCTTAGCTGGGGAATCCAGCCTAATTTGTTACCAGTGTGGTTTAGTTCTCCATGCTAGAACATTCAGAAGAGCCACAAGGTCAAGCCAACCACACCCCAATCTGCACATGGAGGAGCTTTCAGGCTGGGCTGAGTGCTTGTTTCCTTGGGGTCTTCATACCTAGTTAGGAGTATCATCTCTACCCCACTCTCCTACTGTCCTTATAATAGCCTTCACTGCTTTATTCATATAGAGCACCTACCAAGTACTTTTCTGGAACCTTTCTTCCAACACAGACGTGCCCTGCCATAGTCCAGAAAGGAAGACTTCAAAAGTCACAGCTGGGTATGATCCAAGGTACTAGTCTTCTGTGTCTCCAGCTCCCAGGTGGTAGCAATCATTAATCCTATTACCTCAACTTCATTGGATTAAGAAGGACCTAGCAGATGAGTGAAGGATGACCCTGTGTATGTCTAAGTGGGTCACAAGGCCTGGCCTTGGGAACTCTATGCAATTCCTTACACATCCTCTGGGGAGCCGTCCCCCAACTCTGCTCCCTGGGTGCCATGAACCAAGCAGCCTTGCTCCACCAGGCCCTTTTTCCTTGAGTTTTCTACTTGAGAACCAACCCACTCTATAAGGAATACTCTGAAACCCTGAGCTAAGGTGAATTTCTCCTCCTTTAAGCAGTAGGTGTCGGGTTTCATGGCTGACAATGGGAAAACTGCCTGATAAGGCAGGTCTACCCTAAAGTTACCTAGGAAACACATACATGAAGATGTAGGCATGGACAGTGAAGACAAGATGGGTAGGTGGGAGCACAGTGGCTCTGAACTCAGTTGTGGGTTCAAATCACCGTTCTGGCACTACAGTGCCAGCACTTCATCCCTTAGCCTTGATTTCCCAACCACAGAGAAAATAATATTGAAATCGTTACCAGGGCCTGTGATCATTTCATGATACAATAAGTGTATGTGAAATATCTGCTACATTGTATCAACTTGTGTGATTATGACAGCATAGTTTGCCCCAGCCTTCCTCCATCCTCATTTCCAGGACTCACAGATCCCCTTCCGAGAATCCTACTTCGCCTGTCTAATCAAAATGCCCCCTGCTGCTGGCTCCGCTGGTTTCTGATGATCACATTCAGTCAATGGTCCTCAGACTATCAGATTGGAGTTGAGAATATCCTAATGGCTTATGAATTCTTTGAAAAGTACATGTGTATGTATAGTGCAATCCACTTGTCTAGAACTTGTGGCAGACCAATTACTGTAAATACCCTAAACAGCCTCAATTGATTGCTACGTGTGATCTAAAGTTCTGATTAATAAAGTCTTTGTTTAAATGGGAAAGCTTTTCTGAAAGAGAAGGGGGAAAATCGGTGTCTATTTTCTCTAGTGCACCGAAGAATGAGGCTGCAAACTAGTCTTCACTGGCAATTCCCTGTGTCCAGCTACCTGCCCCTTTCCGAGCAAGTTTCACTAGCATGAGTGAGTGTGTTTCCTGTTTCTCAGGATACTTGGAGAGACTCAGCTCAGACTATCTGTTTTCAGAATAAATTTTTCCCAGGTTGCCTAGGCTGCAAGGAGCATTTTGTCCTCCTGGATGAGGGGCTATCTTGTTTATCTTAATCCTGTGTAGCCCTGGTGACTCACTATAGCTTTTTGGGGCTTAGCTTTGAATTCCCTTGACTTTGAGGTTACAAACATCAATCCTTCCACATTGCTTCACCTTCATTCCTGGGGCATTTATGTGCATATCTAACCTCGTCGTGCACATGAGTATTCATTCGCCTGGAAGTCTTAAAATGCTAATGTGTCGTTAGGTTAGATTTCTACAGGCCTGACTCTGACCTCAAATATTAATCATGCCTGAGGATCTGAGGGGAGCCATGGCTATTGGAGAGAGAGAGAGAGAGAGAGAGAGAGAGAGAGAGAGAGAGAGAGAACGCCTTCAAGCTCAGCAAGGAAAACTAATAAAAATCAACCCCCATTTTAAAGCATTTCACTCACCAGCAGGCTGTTCATTTTTCTCAGGTGTACATCTTGGTTTTGATCTGACAGAAGCAGTCATCTGATCAACTTTTTGATTAAACAAGAAATGAAACAAAACACAGCCAATTCAAATCATGTATTTCAGGTGGTCTGGGTAGACATTTGCTTCTTTGTATTCCCTTTCTGTTTCTTTAACATCATCTCAAAGATGCCTTTCCTGTCTCCATCTTTTTCACCTCTACCTCCTTTTTCCAGCAATGCTCCTCCCCACTCTGGACTGTTTTCTTACACTCTGCAGAGAGGTTTACAGATCACATCTGGAGCTCAATGCTCTGGAGAGTTGTGTCTTAATGCAGAACGGTGCCTGCCCAGAGGTCTCAGATGTCACCTTGGAGTCAAAGGGAATGATGCTCTGAGCAGGCTGGCCCCAGACCTGGGGTCAACATCATATGGCCGTCATACCCTGGGACCAGGGCAGGAGCATCCTTATCTCCTGGACAGCTTGGCTTTGGCTCTTCATAAATCATCTCCCTTGTATCAAGCCCTATGCTAGGCACTGACTTGGGGCAGTGAATTCAATCTCAGATGGTTTACACAGCCCTTACATGACAGACCCTATTGCCAGCCCCATTTTAGGTACAAACATGACCTCACTGCCAAGCAGGAGAGTCCGAATCTGAATATGGGCTTACGACTCCAAATCTTATCTTTATAACTCCATATCACTGGCTATAAATTAACACAAAATTTTTTCCAGGAAGACAGGATTTATACACACGGGATCGAATTTGGGTCCTTGCACTTGCCAGGCAGGTGCTTTGACCACTGAGCTATCTCCCTAGCCCCGCTGTCTTTCTTATCCGTAAGGAGCAGCAGACATGGTTACAACCGCAAATGTCATTTCTAAGATCACCGTACTCTTCCTTTGAGAGGAACAGTAAGACCAGTTGCAAAGTTCCTATTACTGAGGAAAGAATTGAGCTTCCAGGCCAACAGGTACAAAATTTTAAATGATCAAATAAAAATTTTGAATGTGAGGAGCTACTGGATTTGCCCAGCTATAGGGTGGGCATTGTTGGGGTTTAGGTTATTGTCATGCTGATTTGAAGTGTTGCTCTCGGCTCATGCTACTTCTGTCTGGATGCCTTTCCAGAGGAGATGAAGAGAATAAGTCTCGTAGTAAAAGGAATAAACCCAACTCACACCACTCTTACCAGTGGAAGCTGCTCCCTTGATATAGATGTAGGACAGCCAGATGCAGATGCGTTTCATGTCCAGCACATGGTCTTTCCATCACTTCTCAACCTTGCTCTGGTTTATCTGCACTCTAATTTGATATCTTTTTATGAATATAGAGAAGGAAACAAAACCACAGAGTAATCACAAGTGCCAAGCAGAAGTGGAATGTTGCTTTGGATTTTCTTAAGTTTCTATAATACATGTCTCCTATAATTTTTGGCAAAGTCCCATTGGATGTCAATGTACCTGGTCTTACTATTCCTCTCAAAGGAAGAGTAGGGTGACCTTAGAAACAGCATTTTAGGTTGTAGCCTTATCTACTGCTCCTTATAGATAAGAAAGACAGTGGGGCTGAGGAGATAGCTCAGTGGTCAAGGTGCCTGCCTGGCAAGTGCAAGGACTTGAGTTCATTCCCCTGTAATGTATGCCACGAAGACCCCAGAACCCCAGGCACGCCACACTGACCACCAAAACCCAGCTAGTGGTGCACACTTGTATCCCGGCACTGGGGAGGCTGACACAGGAGAATCACTGAGTCTGAGTTGTGTAATGAAACCCTGTACCAAATAAAGAAATAGGATTTTTAAAAACTAGAGTAAATAAATAGCTAAATAAGTAAAAGAGAGATAAAAAGACTGTATATAACAAAGTAGATGATTTAAATGTCTTCCAGAACTTCAGGGGTTTTTTTGTTTTTAATTTTTTAAAAATCTTTTTATTTGTTTATTTGGTACAGGGCCTCACTATGCACCTTGGACAGAGTGATTCTCCTGTCTTAGCCTCCTCTGCTCTGGGATTACAGGCATGCACCACGAAGCCCAATTCAGTGGCCCACATGGTCTGGGGTTTAGGAGCTGGCATGGCGTGCAACACCAAAGATCAAACTCTGGTTTTGTGCTTACCAGGCAGTTGCTTAGACTGCAGTGCTACCTCCATAGCCCTACAACTTTGTTTTTGAGAACAAAGGCCCTATTAATGCAATGAATTACAGACTACAAACAGGATAATATTTTTGGTCAGGGATATTCTTGTTGGTGTTCCTCCAACACAATGTAATGACTGATCTCTTCACAGTATCTCTCCCCAAGGGTCCCTTAAATATGAGAAGACCTAAAAGTAAAAGAATCATTTTTTAGATTAAATCATGTTTTTATTCTGGGGATATCTCTAAAAGGGAAAATGAGGAGCACAAGGAGGTTGGCTTAGGCCCCCAAATGTGACTCTAGTAATTTCTGCCTTATATTGTAAGGAAACCAACCAAATCTGTACTATACGTACATTGCATTTGATTAGCAAAGATCTGTGCTTATCAGCTCTGATTCTTGATCCACTGACAGATGAGTGCCCATCAAAACAGCTGTGGTGGGCCAGCTATATAGCTCAGTGGTCTTAGTGCCTGCCAGGTAAGTGCAAGGACAGTACCACATTCTTTGCCAGCCCCAGCCTGGACCCATCAAGCTGGCCATGGAGACTGGGTGTGGTGTTGCATACCTGTAATCCCAGTGCTGGGGAGGCTGAAATAGGAGGATCACTTGGAGTCCAAGCTATATAGCAAGACCCTATGCCAAACACATAAATTAAAACAAACAGACAAACAAAAAAAGCTATGGTGGATCACCAGGCAGTAGAGTTCTTATTTACGCATATGAATGCCAAGTGCTATTCCACTCTATTTTACAACAGGGAACAAAATCAGCAAGATCCAGGCCTGTTTTATTATAAAAACAAAGAGATAAACAAAGTGTGTCAGGTAAATTTGTCATGATGATGAAAGGAAAGTGGAGAGGGGAGACCTAGAACAAGATCAGTAGATGAAGGCACTCCCCTATGGACTCAGCCCATCTTCTGCCAACCTATTGCTCCTCCTCCTCCTGTTCCTCCTCCTCTTTCTCTTTCCCTTTCTCCTCACCATCATTATCCACTGTGACCTCCAGAGGCCTCTTTGCCTTCACCAGCTGAGTCTCAGCCCAGAGAGTCTTGTTTAATGAAGGAGTCCCTGAACCCAGCGTCTGTATTCCTGGACCCAGTCCTTCCAGCTGCCCAGTCCCTCTTCCTTGCCCTGTATCCACACCCAGCACCTCTCACTCTGCTCCATTCCCTGGGCTTTCCTGCATGGCCTTACTCACAACCCTTCCTGATTCCCAATGGATTGGCCCCAGCCTTCTCCTTCTCACCACAAGTCCTCTGCTGTACATGATAGTCTTCAGATTATTCCCCAAGCAAGTGTTTCCCTTTGCTCTGCTTTTCCTACACCCTAGCTTTTGGAACCCTACCTGCACCCTCAGATTGGAGCTCATGCAGAACTTGCTCTGTCTGAAGTCTCCAGCATCTAAATGGAAAATAAAGGATTATCTTTAAATACCTTCAAGCAAAGAAAACCATCCCCTGTCCAATGCACTTACAGGTACTGTTTTCTTAAAATGTGCTTTCTTGTCTGCAAGAACACAGCCTGCCTTGGGCATAGACCCCACAATTCTTTATTGCTCCCAAAATTGAAATTTATTCACAGAACAATACTTCCGAGGCTGCCCTCTTTATTCAGCCATACGCCTGATGTGCTCTGAATTTGCTGGAGTCGTTCCCCTCCACAATATCTTGCTACAGTCGGGGTTCCAGGGTTAATTATATACCTCCCTGCATTTAAAATAATTTCTTTTCTTAATCCACTTAAAATACATGTCCTTTGGAAACAGAATGCTGGTCTCCCTCATCTGGAGGTGTCATTTCACCGCATGCCTAAGTGCATCTCCAGATGCACTAATGCATTCCCGCTCCCTCAGGCAGAGCTGCCCCTGCTCTCTCCTTGCAGCTCCTGCGGTGCTGCGCACTGACCTCGCGGGCCCAACGGCCTGGTCATGCTCCTTCTCTTCGGTTACTGATCCATCTTTGTTCAAGGAGCACCGACCTGACTCCTGGTCTTCCCAGATCTTCAAGGCCTCAACTTCGGCTCCTCAGCGCTGCGCCTCCTCCATCTGCCCTGGTCTCCAGTGAGAAACTGTGCTCTGGTAACGATGGCTGAAATTAATAATATACTATGGAAATTATGTAATTACATAGTACATTCTGAAAACTGTAAAGGGGTATGAATTTATTTCTTGTCCTTAAAAAAATCCTATGTTTTACATGAAAGTCAAATTAGAGAATTCCCAGTTGCGCCGTCAGCCCTGAATACACATGGGTTCCTGCTGCACCTTCATTTAAAAGGCAAGTTTGCAGTGGCCGGGATGTTTGCTCTGGCTCCTGCACGACCAGTGTGCCGGCCCCCGTGGCACTACACAGTCCCATGTTTACACAGTGGATTTGAAATAAACGCAGATAGAATGCTGACAGGAAAAGCAAAGAAAGAGGATCTGAATTATTTCAGTTTTGTCATCCTATGTGACCACTTGAGTATTTATTTGTATTTAATATTTAAAACACTGAATCGGAGTGTAAACTGTGAAGTCTAATGTTTTTTAGTAAGTATACATTTTACTTCAAACATGAAATGTCCTGCTGAATTTTAAAAATAACTTTACAATTAAATTGTATCCATTTTTAATTGTTCATTTCTGAGCTAATATGAGTTAAGAGAAAAGTGGGATGTTACGCTAATTTATTCATTATTAGGCAATTATGTAGGTTAAATGTTATTATGTCAAGCCACTGTCCAAAGATTAAAGTTGAAACTATTAAGCAGATATAGAAGAGTAGAATTTTGATTTTTTGCTTTTTTTATTCTAACAGAAACATGGAGAAACAAACTTAGGACTGTTTTTGTTCATAATTATTCTGAATTTTGTAAAGGAATTTGAAGTGGAGAACCAATATGAAATGACATTAACCCAACGTCTTAGGTACTTGGCCTTGTTGGGACAAAATACCTGACACCCACAAGTTCAAGGATACAAGGTTTACTTTAGATCATAGTTCTTCAAGATTTCAGTCAGTAATCAGCTAACTCCAGCAGGGAGGCATGTCAGAGGGGCGTCAGCCAGGAAAAACAGCTCGTGGGAGAGCAAGCAGTGAGTCTTTTCCCTTTTGTTCTGTTCAGACTAAAAGCCTGTTGGTGGGAGCCACCCTGAGCCAGAGGAGCCTTCCCACTGTCCACCCTATGGTAAGCCCATCACTGGAGTAATTTAGTGTTCACACACAATAGGTCCAGCCATCCCTGAAAAGCCTTTCCTATGAGCACACAAAGGGACATGTAGATACAGCCCATAAATAGTACAGCAACATTTATATCTATTTTAAGACATGAAATGCCTTTAATATCACATCATTTCATGATTGTTACTTAAAATGAATTTGTTTTACAAAGGAAGGGACGTTAAAGATCATTACTCTAGGTTTCAAATATTCTGGATATACCACAGGATCGCTCTTGTTCAAATTCATATTTATTTAATTACTGGGAATTTGTTTTTTATGTTTATTGAACATTCATGTTTCTTTTATGAAATGCCTGCTAAATCCTGAGCCTATTTTTTCCTATTGAATTTTATTATCACATTCTTCAAGTTCTTTATATATTATTAATAGTAATCCCTTCATCCTTAATCATGAGTCTGTTTTTGTGTTTTTGGTTCTCAGATAATAGATTGATATTTTGTGAGAATCAGTAAGGCTAGTGTTTTTGCTACTGATTTTCAATTCTATTTTGTTAAAAGAATGTGGGCTCTGTGACATAATTCCTTCATACTATAAATGTGATATTTTTGTAAATAGCTTCTTTAAATTATATTTAATGACCCCACTTATCCTAAGTCTTATTTTTCTTAAGGCCTATTTTTTAAAATGAACATCATTAAATAAGGATTCAGCCTTCTGACTAAGCAAGAGTAACTGTGCCTGGGTTTACCTTCATTAGGAAGCAGGCAAAATGCCCAAATAGTGCTTGAACACTAAACAGCAAGCAATGAAAAATAATGATCTCAGGAAGTAGCGAGACAGGAGAGCAGCTGGTCCACCTCAGCGCCTTCAGAGTTTCTAAAATGTGGTGTGGAGCAGAGGAGCCCAGGCAGGGCGTGGTAGCCCACGTCCCCAGAGTCCATAGGACAGAACATTCATTGGTCAGGAGGGAGCCATGCAAGAGGAGAGCTCAGGAGATCTGGGGGCAGCTCCTGGGCCACCCCCTGAGTGCCCAGTACAGACACTGGAAAATGTCTAGTGACCAGGAGAGGTCCAGGCAAAAGGTCAAGAAGGGGCAGAACTGCTTCTACCGATAGCCAGAGTAGCAAGCCTCATGTCTCAGGGGACTGTGAGAAGAATATTTTGAAAGATCGTTCCTCAGCGATGGAGAATAATTAGTGCTTTATTACACGCTGCTCTGTGCCTTCCTAATAAAGATTAAAAGCAAGACCCAGAAGAACCAGAAAATAAACAACTAAAGGAACAGGTGGGTGACTTGAACGGACCCC
>NDGM011188433.1:0-14554 GCA_002564305.1 Octomys mimax
AGGAGGAAGAAGAAAGAAAGAAGACATTCTACTAATCATGTCCTTAAGATTCTGATTCTGATTTAGCAGATCTAAAGTAAAGCTTAGACATTTTCTAGAGTGTTCTGTCCAGATGCACACTGAGGGTCACTGCATGAGAGTTTCCAAGTACCACAAATGGAAATGAATTCCAAACTTGGAATGCTGATGCATAAGGGAAAAGGACATGGAGTAACAGTGCTGGGAACTTTCTTTCTTCTGTGTTTGGTCAAAGGTCTGTTGTTTCTCTTGATCCACAAGAAATCATCCAACCTTCATCTGAGTCAAATAAACACAGCACATCCCTCCTGACCTCTGGAGCTCTCCACTTTTTCCCACTAGTCTCCAAGAAAATCAATTCTAGAGAAACTCAAAATTAATCAGAGGGCTCAAAACACATAATGCTGTCAGTCTGGTCCATATGCTATCCCAAAAAGCTCATGGGAATAACACAAGGCAAATTTCTATTCCTGGAAATATGATAGATGACTCAGGATGAGAACCCACACTGTATAAACCTTTAAAAATGCTGAACAAGAAAAACAAACATCCCCTCCATTAATACATGATTTTCCAAAAGTTAAGAGTGGATTTCACATAAATATATAGAATGAATTTGCATGAATAATCTACTAATAGACAGATTGAGGAATGTTCTAAAATGATATTGCTTCAAAAACATTTGAGGAAGAAGGATTTATATATTTCAGCAGAAATGTATTTTAAATATTAAAATACTTTTACAAGCACTGCATACAATATTAGTAAAAGTAGTAAATGCAATAAATTATAGTCTGTGGCATTACATAATCTACAGAACAGAAATCATTTTTATTGCCATCTGACAAGAATTCTTTATATTGCCTTTGATATTTCTATAATTGAACCTCTGCCCTTACAGTGTTATAAAATAGTTTCAGTAATAGTAAATAGAGTGCCAAACACATATTCACACTCTTAGAAAACTAGATAATTCGTGCTAGACCATGGTCAGTACAGTAATGAAAAACACCCAGTAGTAGATATTAACTAGTTTCTAAGTTTGGATATTTTTTTCTTTATGGCATTCCACTCTTTGACATAAATAATCCTCAGAAATTACTTTTTGACACAAATGGATGGCTTTGTTCAGTATTATTTACGAAGCACATCCATGGTAATTTAACATGTTACAACTTTAGAGTTCTCAGAGAATTCAGAGATACAGATGTTTGGGTTTGTGTAGCTGGCAGGCCAGCAATTAGCATTAACATCTGTCTGGCGATTTTTTCAGAAATGACGGTTATGTTTTCATCACGATATATTACGTGTTATTCTGTATAACACTAAGCAAATATTGCTAAAAAAAATGCACCTCTATTTCTTGTGGAAGGTCCTAACTTTTTCTAAGATTTCAGGACTGCAGGGAAGTCCCCTTTCTTTCCACCTATGAGACTTGGAACCAAGAGGCGACACCTCAATTTCCAGGACCGGTTTTGTAAACATCGCTAGCAAATGTAAAGACCATGACTCAGTCCTTACAGATGATCTGATACCTGATCACATGAGTGACACTCTTAAATCGCATGTTTAGGGTCTCTGTTACAAATGATTGCTCAGTTACCTGATATTCAAAAAGTGTTTGCATTCTAACTGAAACAATCTGAATAATAATATTGCTGTAAGTTAAGAAAGCTCAGTAAAAAGTTAACTTTGGCAGTTCTGAGTGATGAGAGGATGTACAGTGCTTTATTTCTGATTCCAAAGGCAACACTACAATTAATTGGTGGGTTAAAATTAAAAACCCATCACTTTTTCATTAATTAGAAAATAAACTATTAAGATCAACAGTGTTTCAAAAATTTAGCTACAATTTTACTTTCTAATTAGTTTGCATGTTGTCACATAATTGATTCTTGTTTTTCTGGATATTTAACACTTTAGACAGTTCTCATATCTGAACCAAAATGAGTCATGCAAATCAGCAATCAGTTCCTTAGTGTAACCTGATACTTTTTCTAGCTACTCTAGCATGTGAATTTGTATCCTAAATATTATTTGTAATGACAATTATTAATACTTCTTCCAGTTTTTCAGAGGGTCCAGTTTCTAGGTGGCAAAGTATAGCAGTTTTCAGACAAATCTCAGAGGAGAGGAGAAATCACCATTACAATCTATTCTAAAAGCATTTACTTTTTCAGTAGTAATTATGAAAATTTTTCTTAATTATTTTGAGCTAAAAAATTGAGAAACAAATAAATGAACAATAATCCAAATGAAGTAATGAATACTCCCTTACTCATTTCATTCATCAGACCATAGATTTCTATTTCTACTAACAAAAATAAGCCAGGTGTCAGAACACGAAATCACATTTCCAGTCCTTGCTGTGACTAATAAAGACAAGACAATAAAGACATTAGACAACACAAAATTTCACACAGAAAAAACATAAAATGTACACAAGAAAGAAACCCTTGCTCTTCCTTAGGAAGAACCCAGGTAGCTAAGAATAACCTTGCTTGGAATTCAGCGGGATCTGAAGTGCTCACATCCTTCATGGACTCTGGCTTATTGCCTGTGGCTGGTCGGTCAATCTGGCGTGCTGGTGGAAAGACGCAAGTATTCAAAGAGCTAAATTCATGACACTGAAGCATGTAAAATTAGCACATGTGAAAGATGTACTAAATAACTCTCTCTCTCTCTGTCTCTCTCTCTTCCTTGTGCTTGTCAGACCAGTGCTTATGCCACTGAGCTTTCTCTCTAGCCCACTAAATAACTAAGTGAGGGAATTACTAAGATGGAAAACTTGACTAAACAGCATTTTGGAGCATGAGTATATCAATACAAATTCATCACAAAAGTACTAACTGTTCTTTGACCACCTGAGATGACCTTTAGCATAGGATAGGAATCACTGGCATTGGTCTAAGAGAATTTACCTGACATATATCCTTACAGATTCGCAAAATACCCAATCAGTAAGTTAGGGGAAAAGTCAAATTAGCTACATAGACCCAGAATATCAAATATCCCCAGCCCTGTACTGAGTAGATATGCATGAAAATTTTTTTAACATTTCCAAATTTTTGGTAGTTTTTCTTATTTAAATACATACTTGAATTTATACAGCGTAACTACTCACCATCTACTGTGCACCGTCTCCAAAACTGGCAGTAAGTTTACTATGATACCCATAAGAAAACAGCATTGACTATGTGACTTAAAAAACAGAAGCTATTGTTCTGCACTTACAGAGACTGAAAGTCTAAGTGCACGATGTCAGCAGCTTTGCTATCTCTCGGGCCACCATATTTGGCTTGCAGATGGTCCTCTTCTGTCTGTGTGGCTTTTTATTTCCACATACACCAGCCAGGTATTTCTTCTCACAAAACGTCGATCATGGCAGGTCAGTGTCATAAGTTTAGGACCTTAGTTTACCTTAACTTCCTAGCAATGGGTCTTTCACTGTAATAATTACATTTAATTTAAGCAATAATCATGTATTTTGATTACACATGATAGCTCACAAAAATGTAACAAAATGAAATATAATGAATAAGATTCAGTTTTTGAATATCATTGGATACAAGGTCAAAATAAAATACTCCGGATGTAATACACTTCTATTTGCATAAATTAAATAATTATTTGATATGATATATATTGAAATAGCATATAATGATATATTTCAGTATATGATATATATAAATTGAAATCAGAAATTCAATGTGCAGATTATGTGTCCATATATATATATATATATATATATATACAGCTTTTACACAGAAACATTATACATGTAATTCTTACCTGTAACACAGATTAAAAATTTACCTCAGTAAAGCCTAAAGAAGGGTCAATAAGATAGCTCAGCAGACTAACCACTTGCGTAGGCAAGCTCAGGGCCTGGGGTTCAATCCCTGGCACCACGTGCCATGTCAGCCTTGCCCCTGGGTGTGCTGAGCTGGCCACAGCATCTAGGTGTGGTGGCATATGCGTGTAATCCCAGCACTGGGAAGGCTGGAAACAGGACGATCACTATGAGGCCGAGCTGCATAGTGAGACCCTGTACCAAATACATTTTTTTGAAAAAGGAAAGCCTAAAGAATAAGAAAGAATGGCAAATTATTAAAAATCTGTAAGACATCATGAAATTAATATTCATCTTTATTAGATCTCCAAAGAAAAAGACAAACAGCAAATCTCAAAGCTGTAACAACTCAAATTTTCCTAGAACTTTTGTAACAGAGATATATTCAAATCTGATCAGCTCAGTGAACCCTAAATAAAGTAATTAAAAAGATATCCAGATCTAGATACACAGTACTAACATGAGAACACCAAAGACACTTAAATGAAACCAGCTGGCAAGAAAAGACAGATTATTTACAAAGCAGTCCCAGCTAGACTGTCAGCAGACCCACAGTGGAAGAGTGCAGGCCAGAAAGCCACGGCACAGCATCTTCAGTGCTGGAAGGAAATAAATGTCAGACTCAATTTCTGCATCGTAGAAAACTTCTATTCAAGTGTGGGAAACTGTGAACTGCTTCTTTTAAGGAGCATCAAGGATATAAAATGTAGGGGCCTTATTTTTTGAACTGAAATAAGATATTTTATAATATTAGAAGAACATCTTAGGCAAAAACTTACTGTTTATCATCCTAAGATTAGAGAAATTCTATTTTTGAAAATTTACCAGACACTAGACCAGAGTAAACCTGCTTTGAACTGGAGGAGGAGAAATGGTACAATTACTAAAGCAGCTTTGATTTGGTGTCGGAAGATTAGCGTGTTCTTTGCTTTTGTTAGAAGTAATCAGCTTTAAGGATTCATACAACCTGCTTAAGAAGGGGCAGAAAAACCTTCACAGAACAGGCATCCTCTGGAACCTCTCTTACTTGGGTACTGTCTCAAGAGTTCAGGATTACATGTGCCAAATACTGAATCAATCACCCTTTGAAAACTTACGAGATCAAAGTTTCCAGGTAAACAAACCAAACCACGGTAACATCAAGACATCTAAGGGCTGGTAGTATAGCTCAGCAGACTAAACTCTTGCTTAAGTAAGCTCAGGGACCAGGGTTCGATCCCTGGCTCTGCGTGCCACACAGGCTCCGCCAGTGAGCTGGCGCACTGAGCCGGTGATGGAGTCGGGGCATGGTGGTGCGCACCTGTAATCCCAGCACTAGGGAGGCAGAAATCAGAAGGATCACTATGAGTCTGGGCTGTGTAGTGAGACCCTGCACACATACACACACAACAAAAAACAAAAAAACCCTAAGACTTCTACACTATAGGCTGTCCAATCAAAATGTTTTTCTGATCCCAGTGCCCTATATCTGTACTGCTAAACATACAACCACTAGTCATATATCTGTATCAAGAGCTTGAAGTATGACTAAGACAGAAAAAATAATTTTGCAGTTTAATTTTAATTACTGTGCACTTGCATAACCATGTGTATCACCACATGCAACAGCTCTGTTAAAGCGATTAGTGATTGCTTTATGGAAGAAAAGTAACTCCAATATGAAGATGTGAAATAAAAAGAACAATTTGCAGATAAAGCATTGATTAATAATGGTGATAAAATGGTGGACAAAATAGAGGACAGTAATAAAAATATGTAAATAAAAGTAGAATTAAAGTTGTTAACATTTATGATTATTATTTTGCAGTCAAGTATAGATATGGATTGAGTTTGTGCTATATTAATGTGTGGCTTCACACCCATATTATGTTTATATTGCAGTCCTGAGAATCAAACAGGGACTTGCACATTTTAGGCCACTGTTCTCACTTTAAGCCAGATCCATAATTGCTTTCTGATCTTCATACTTTCATCTTGCAAACCTGTAACTCTGAGAGTCCATGCCAAACACGGGAAGTCTATTATAGTTGAATTTAAATCTTCTCAGACTAAACGAAGAGCCACTTTTTGTTCTTCTCACAGCCTAATTAAGGCATATATAAACAAAGAAACTGTTTTAAAGTTCTCTAAAGGGTGAACAACACTGCACCCTGGAGTGTGGCTCCATTGTTCCTCATGTTACTAAGAACTTTACTTAAAAGGGGACAGGAATAGGAGCATGAGCTACAGGAATCAGCAGATCAAATTCATAGAGTACTGGAGATGTATTGAAAAGTTTTGGTGTCTTGAAAAATCTTTTTGAAGACTTCCTTGCAATTACATTATGCCGTAACCTCAACGCTAAAATGGGATAAGTAAACTCACTGCATATATTAGATGGATCACTATATTAAAGGAACAGAATCAATATAAAATAGATATATAGTGAGACAAGGAACCTACTATGTAGACATGTAGGCACAGAAGAGGAAACTCAGTGGCCCGCCAAGGACTCAGAGGTGAGAGAACCCAAGGTGACCTTCTGTTCGCTGGGCAGCTGGACTTGCATTAGCTGCCAAAGGTCAAAGGCCTGGGGGTCACCCCTGAGTTATCAGTGTGAGTCTTTAGGAAAACGGAGAAGTCTGCACTGGAAGGTGGAACAGTCTGCAGAGGAAGCCAGAAGATACTTGACAGAGGTCTAAAGTAAAAGGCAAGACGCAGAACTCCTCCAAAGGGGTAATGGGGACTTTTTCTTTTCCTTTCTGTTTCTTTAAGGCTGTAGCCCAATTGCATAGTGCTATTTGCATGCGCCAGCTGGGTTGCTTCTCCAGTTGCAGCCTACGCACTTGGGCGTAATCCACAGACACAACCAGAGCTTTACTAACCTCCATTGTACCAGTATCAATTTCGCTTTTCATTTTATCATAACTGTATGAAATGCATCCACTAGAGAAAACAGAGCAAGTATACACTGGCGCTGTCTATGATTTTTTAGTTTTCTGCATGTTTACAATCACCTCAAAAATGATTTAAAAGTCAATTATCTTTACAGAGATTAAAATAATATGGATTACCATTAAGTGTGTGGAAAATTTGAGGATGATATACATTCATTAGAGTGATTGTTGTATTGGTTTTAAGGGTGTCTAACAGTTTTGAAGATCCACAGTCCACATATTTTAAACATGTAAAGATTATTGTGCAGAAATCAACTTCAGAAAAGTGATATGATTTTTGTCTTTTGAAAATAAGAATTAAAATATGGCAAGTAGGTTGTTCATATAATCTGAAATCATCCTATTTTCCTACTACTACCATATATATTTTAAGTATTAAGGAAAAAAGTAGATATTTGAGGATTATATTAGTTTTTTGAGAATATAAGATTAACTTTTTTTTTTTTGTATTTAGGACAGGGTGTACAGGGTGTTCAGGGTCTCACTGCATAGATCAGACTCCTAGTGATCCTCCTGTTTACAGTCTCCCAACTATTAGGATTACAGGTGTGCCACCATGCCCAGTCTCAATCCCAGTCCCAGCATGTCCCAAGAGCAAGGCTGGTAAGGCAGGCAGGCCCAAGCAGGGCATCAAACCCCGGGTCCCTGCATCTCCTTGCAGGCGCTTGAATCCACTGAGCTATTTCGCTGGCCCAAGATTAGATTGCCCGGACTATGAGGCACCTAACTAAAATTCCTATGCTTTTTAAGAAGTTAGATCCTACCCCTCTCCCATCACCTAGCATCACTGCTGGAGGAGAACCCCTGTTACCCCTCTATTGCATTTTGGATCCCACTTTCCCTGAGGTGAAGAGAGTAGTCAGTGGATGTTTCACAACTTCTGTATGTCTTTGTAGTTACTCTTATTATAACCAGGTTAGGAAATACATAAAATGGCTCTTTTATGGTTTAACATACACATCTATATTTATAATATATAATTTATATTTATGTGAGTATGTATTAATGTCACATTTTAATAGCTTACTTAATTTTAATATGTACATATCTTGATACCCATATATAAAACATGTGAATAACTTACTTCTTTATTGCATTTAACTATACAAATGTTTTAGCATATTCTTCTCCCACAATCAAACATTTTGCCCACCTCTTGGCTGGTTCTTAGACCTAAAGGCCATCACCCGAGGCATCATGTCCTATGTGCCGGCAAACTGTCCTTTACCCTCACCTGCATAAAAGTGACCAAAGACATATTTTTGTTTTCTCTGTTCCCATATTCTCTTGGACAAGGAATCACGGCCTTTTTCTTCCCATTCAGTCAATTTCTAACAGTTGTATGTATTTAATTTTCTCATTAATTACTTGCCTGCATTTAATTTATAAATAAGACACAAAACAAAAATTTTGTCCACTGGCACCTTCTCATCTATTCCACAAACTAGAAAACCACACCTGAACAATGGTGAAAGACAGTGGCAGGCTATCCTGCCGCTCGCGTGGTCCCACTTCCTGAGCTTTCTGTCCTCTTTGCAGGAAGCCCCCGATATCTCAGAAGGACCTGGGTTGCGCAGATAGGTCCCATCTGTCCACACTGATCATGTTCATTATGATCTTTGAAAATCCTGCGTCACACCAAGGATTCTGTTAGTTGCTGTACTGTTGCATTTTTCCCTTCATTTCTTATATATTCTTTTTTGATATTTGATCTGGATATAACATCCCAAGTGTTCTAGGGACCTTCCATGTGTGATTGTGCTCAAGGGCCAAACTACATACACATGATTAGGGGAAAATGATTCATACACTTACTTTTTGCTTTAAAATAAAATTAAGTTTCAAGGTTTCTTTTGATCATTCCTCACTACATTTTTTGGCTTAATTTTTTTCTTATGTGAACCTTTTCCTTCATAGACTGCATACATTCCCTTAAGTAGCCTTTAATTGTCCAAATCAACATTCTATAAAGGAGATATGTTTTTAATCAGATGCACACTGAAAGACAAGACCAGCCTTAATTTTTAAAGAATTTTTAAAAATATTTTTCAAGTTAAAGAAAGAAATGTTTCATGTGGGCTAAAATTCCATTTTAAATTAAATGAGCTCCAGAAATAGGATGAATCATTGTATTTATTTGTAAGTTAAAGTTTGGGTCTGAGCTAATGAAATGTTGTTTGAAAAACCTATACACAGAAGTGTAAAGTAACATTTATTCACACCAATGTGAGTAGGCAAAGATAATATTTAAATGAATAAATGATATTTATTATTATAGGAATGAATCATATGAATAGCTTTAATATTATATGAGTCAATTTTGTTTGATATCACACACACACACACACACACACACACACACACACACACACCTCTGATTATTTTAAAAGAAATGACCCCAGTGAACTGTGACTTATTTCCAGCTGCATTTTTCAATCTTTAAAATACGAGGTAGAAAAACAGTAAGTCAAAATGGCAAAAAAATAGCTTCTAAAGAGGGTTAGCATAAAAGAGTGCTGTCTATTTTAATATACCTTTATATAGGATATTATACATCTCCGTTCAATGTGCTGAAGAATTCTGAAAATCTCTTTATGTTTTTAATGTACTATTCTAAAAACTGTGCTATAAGAATCTTAAATTTGTTTTCATTCACCTTATAGGTTCCTATTTGAAATCTTCCCAGAAGTATGAAATACACAGCACTTGTGTCGTATTTTCATTTCTCGTTAAATTGAGTGTACTGGTACAACTAAGATATGCATAGTGATAACTTTCGTCATAGGGAATTTGTACCTCACACAATATGTCCTGATTCCTCTTTTTTCCCCTCACTTTACCCTTCTTGCCCTAGTTATTTACAAAGATTATTTTCATTTTATCCTTCTTTTGTCATTTTTCATTTCTCTCCCTTCCTTTCTCTTTCACCCCTCCACAGCTCCCATTACTTTTCAACATTTTCTTCCTGTTTTCCCCATACCTATCAGATATTTTGTCTGCAGAGTGGGGACTTGTGAGAAATATTGTTTTCTATCCTTTGAACTCCAATGTCTCCATCACTTTTTGAATTAAATGTATTTCTTGTATGCACATATTATTAGATATTGCTTCTTCTCCATTTGTACCCATTTATTTCTTTTCATTGGTAAACTGAGACCATTTCATCGATGGTGATAACTGATAGGTATTGGCTTCTCCTTGCCATGCTATTTTTCTTTCCTCTCTGCATCATTGCTAGTCCTGCCTGAAAACTTCTTTCTGTTGGTGTTCTTACAATGGTAGCCTTCATTATCTGTTTCTAAAGTATCCTTCTGAGCATTTTACAGAGCTTGTTTGATAGTGTTCACCTCTTTTGGGTGTTCTTTGTTATGATAAAATCTTATTTCTTCATTGATTTTGAAGGATTGTTTTACACGGTACACCATTCTGGGTCAGAAGTCATTTTCTTTTAGGACTTGAAATACTTCTCTCCAAGCTCCTCTTGACCAGAAGTTTTGTGAGGAGACATCTGCTGTGATTCCAGTGTCCTTTCTTTACAGGTGATTTGTTTCTTATCTCTAACAATTTTAGTGTTGCATTTGTGTAATTTTTACTATTATATGCCCTGGTGTAGATTTACTTTGGTTATAATTGGAATTCTATATGCCTCATTTATTTGAATGTCTAATTCTTTTACCATGCTGAAGAAATTTTCCTCCATTAGTTGGGTGAGCAGTTGTGTTTTTTTTTTTCTTTTTTAATGGTGTTTGTACTGTCTCCAGCTTTGTCATTGACTCCAATCGCTATTACGTTATTTGTTTTGGCATCATCTTGTACCTGTTGAATGGATTTTTTAGGAGGCTCATTTCTACCTGGTTGCTATTGATTGATAGCAAAGGAGAATGAAACAAATGAAGAAAAAAGTGAATAAAATTTGTCTAGTTTCACTTATGGTGTGCCCAAGTGAGAGCGCAGAGTCTGTGATAGTAGACCCCAGGAAGTTTGATATAGGATCAGTGCTGGGTGCAAGGCTAAGCTTGGCCTCCAGATGTGAGAGATTGGTCCAGACCCTCCAGCCACCAAAATTTTCTACATGACCCTTAAAGGCCCAACCATGTGTCCTTACCCTGATTGTCTCTGCTTTGCTGTAGGGTCCTCAGTCAGAGACAGCCTGTGGCTGCTTCCAGTCCAACACACAGTGTTTTCCTCCTGGTCCTTGAACAGCCTCATCTGTTCTACTCTCACTGGCAGGTCTCTATCCTGTGATGATGTTTGTCACAGAGTGGAGGTTATGGGTAGGGTCTTGTCACCATTGTTAGAGCCCAAGGCTGCTGAGTGCCCCTTCAGTCTTCTTGCCAGCAGATGGAATGCAGACCTTCCACTCGTCCTGCTCGCTCTGTAGTGGACAAATCTCTTCCAATCCCTTGCCTCTGCTTCCCTCTTTCAAAAGGCTTCTCACAATGCAGGAAGGGCCTGCTGTTCCATTCAGTAATTCCACTGCCTCTGCTGTAGTCTATAACCTTGTTGCTACCAGGGGAAGTGTTCCAGTTAGTTGCTAGAGTGCCTGATAGAAGACAAAAAGACTGGGGAGGGAGCAGTTTCCTGGTCATTTACCCCTGGATGTGTCTGTGAAACTTCGGCCAGGCAGCAGTATCCTTAGTGTTAAGGAAGGCAAAGGAGCCAGGCATCTTATGTCCTAAATCCAGCCTGTGTAGCTTGATTTCAGCCACAATCTTGCAGTCCATCAGTTCTGTGGAAACTTCTCCAAGTGGCAATTCCTGGTTTGCACAAGGTGGCAGTTCCAGCCACATCCCTGTGGGCAGGTTCACCCTGTTATGAAGCCTTTATTTGATTCACAAAAGTCTTATTTTAGATTGGCTTTGGCCTCAGGATGCATGCTTCTCCCTTTCTTCCACTGACTTACGCTTTTAGTGGATTTTCTCTGAGTTGCTCCCATGTGGCTCCTCCTCTGTCCAGCTGTGTTCTCGGCCTTTGGGATATAGCATGTTTTCTAATTACCTCTTTTCAAGTTTGCTTTTGTTATTCTGCTGCCTAGTATGGATGTTGAGTAACTGAATCGCATATTTCAATAGATATAATTCAATTTTCTTCTTCAGTAAGTATTTTAATACCTTATTTGTCCTGAGCATAAGAAATCACAGTAAACGTTTGCCTTTAGTTTTGTCTAAAATAACTTATAAGGAAAGTTTATTTTTTATTTTTATTTTTTTGATGGAACCAGGGATTGGACTCAGGCCATTGCGCTCGCCAGAGAAGCATTTATTCCACTGAGCCATCTCCCCAGCCCCTGGAAAGTTTAGCATTCACATGATATTTAAAGCAATTCACTGCTCCAGTGCCTACTATGTGTGAGACACAAGGTATTCAAGTTAATTAACTGCTCTGCACATTAGATTTCCTCATCTGAAAACAGTGGATAAAAATAAATCCCAACCTATACAGTAATTGTGTGATACAAAAACTAGTGCAGGTAAAATTATCAAATTGCCTACAAAATTATAGACAGAACGACATAGATTGCAGTGACATTTGCTAATACAATGTTAGCTATTTTCTTAGCTACAGCTCATACGCTTCCTAATTGTTGTACAAGAAAACACATAAGCATGAAAAGGGAAATATTTTTCATTTTTGTACAATTTATAGAATACAGTTATTGATGCTGTTTTCAACAGTGAGAGTGAAATCCTTAGGAAATTCTACTGTGTTTGCAAAGTATATTGATTTAACGATGGTGTTTCATTTTTAGAGCCATTTTTCCATACATTATAGTAAATTAATGATGTAAGCTTCTTTCCTTCAGAAGTAGGACATGACCCAGGCATCACCATTCATGATGGGCTTCAAGGCAGCTAGAGTACTTAGCTATTAAACCCATCACCATCCTGTGGCTATATTATGCAAGTATGTACTACAGCATTTACCAGCTTTGTGTTGGGCTCTTGCAATCAGTAAGTCAATTATTGGAGAAATGCTAATGTTAAGAAGTGATTTTGGATGGCATGAATGATACACTAAATGTATCTAGCAAACATTTGCTCTCTGATTTAACAAAGCTTTTCCTCCTTCAAAATTAATATAAATGTTATTGTATTATAATTTAATACCTTAAAAATAATGTGACAACTTATATTTAAATAAGATTGTTCAATGAACTCACTTAAGTTACCAATGATCATGTGCCACATCACTGCAAGGTGACATTAGCATTGCCACTTAAAGACCCTGCACAGCCTTGTGGGTAAGAGGAGAGAGACCACAGTCAAGACTCCAGGGTTTGAATCTCAGCCTTGCAATGGGAAAATCACTGAGCCACACTGTGACTTGGTTCCCCTTAACCTGTAAAGCCAGCATGATAATTTTATACCTGACTTGCAGGGCTGATTTCCAAGGATGAAAAGAAAATTTAATGCATTCCTAATGCAGTATAAAATGTTTTTGGAGAAATAATACTACTGAAATGTCAGTACCGGCAATTGCTTTTTCTGCAAGGTAACTCATATACCCACATCAGATCAGGTTATAATTTCTAAAATAATAACCTTTCCAGTACATTTTAATGTCATCTAAACACTTTTCTGCCATGCATCATTTTCTCTTATGTAGAATAATTGTGGAGTATTTACAGAATCCTCAACCAAGTACTTTCAAAAAGTGTAACTTCTCAAGTATGCAAATTTTTTTTTTCCTGTAGAAGCCAAAGAAAAAGATAACATGTGCACCTTAGAGGAGACATACGTTCTGGTTTTACTGTTACAGCGCATGAATTTCTATTTTTTTCTTAATTATATTGAATACTTCTACATGCAACTACTTATGAATGGAAGCAAACACATCTTTTTCTCAAAAGTCTCATGTCCCAAATTTTGTTTAAATCTCAAGCTTCAGACACTAGACTTGTACAGATGTAGTCCTAACCATAATAGTAAAAGAAGCAACATGATTTATGAAAGGGGAAATAATCACAGAAATGGTAGTATAATGGTACTATATTCTAGAGCCTAAAGCATGATACCACTACAAGAATAAGTGCATGATTATGAAACAAAAACAGACAAGGTGTATCTTTCATATTATCAACAGACAGTACATGTTCAAGGAATTCGCGCTGATAGCTACATATATTGCAATCATAGCTGGCAACTGTTGGAGTTCAATGTTATTGGCATTAATTGATGACAATTTAACGTTAGTTTGATTCTTATTGAAAAGAAAGATAGAGGGTTTTGACAAATGTAACACATTCTATTGGATTTCCCAATCTGGCTCACATCAACTAGGATAAATTACATGACCTCATTGAGGCCTGACCTTGTCATTTATAACATGAAAAAATATATACATTTATCTTTTGCAATTACTAGACTGTTTGCTGTGAAGGATTTATTGTGCTATTTATTGCTCCAAGTGATGAGGGCAGAGGGTGAGGAAAAAATTGCTGAAGAGTATTGAGTTATTGAAACACAAGCTGTATTTTTTTTTTCCTACGGTAAAGAAGGTACTTCTAGCTATGTCAAATACATGTAAGTGGTTAGGACTTTTTTTTTTTTTTTTACAGATACTGCCTACCTTTCTAAAATGAGGCAAAAGCATTTACTTTCTGACTCTTGGCATTACAGACATACTTGACATACAGAGAATTGTCAGACCAGATGTTTGTCCAATGATGAAATGTTCCCACTGTGAGAGTGCAAGTATTTTCTCTGAAAACAATTTAACCATTCCTCTATCTTAGTGATTAAGTCTT
>NDGM011188440.1:0-12216 GCA_002564305.1 Octomys mimax
TTGGTCTGCAAACTTAGGTTGTTAACCCTCCAGAAGACAAGCTTAATGTTATTACCATACAACCTATGCTGTTAAGCTTAATGTCACTATCTGTCTGAATATCAAACATCATAGGCATAACAAGGAACAGGTATTTTTCATCAAGTATTGATATGCTGAACTTTAAGTCCCAGCCTGGGCTAGGACTGGATCTTTTCACATATTTTTTAAAAGAAATTTCAATGTATCTAAACATTGTTCTTGTATATAAAAAATGTGCTTGAGATATTTCTGAAAATTTTAGGTCATTTGTTTCTACAGAGATACTGGCAGAGCAATTAAATGAATTAATACAAATTGAATATGTGAATTTTCAAGCTTTTTTCTTGTCATTGGAGAAAAAGAACTGGCATGGAATCTGCCATAACTTATAGAAAAGAGAAAGTATTGAAGATTACCTATGAAAAGTGTTATAGTATCTAAACTGTGGGCTGATAAAATGAACTTGCTGAAATTGTTTCTATGATTTGGGACTGTTATATTTTCATATCATTGGTAAAGATGAACCAACTTATGAGGTTCATTTGGTCTTAAAATTTTACCTGCTTTTTTATATATTAAGCTATCCAAGGAACACAATAAAGAGCAGAAAGACCCATTTTGCTTTGACCATGTCTTACTAAACCTCTGTTATATTTTGTATATACTTGCATACTGCAGATTTTATTTTCTAAGTATCATTCAGGGCGACGTGTTTTTATTTTCACTCTGACTATGCTCGACCCAGTTATCATTGAGAGGCTCTACTAGGCTCATTGCTACTTCTTATGTGGACTCTATAACAAAACGTGGATTTTCCCATTGCAAATCAATTTTGTATTTAAGTGTTTCACTGCCCATTTATTGCTCTTCACGACTTGACCCCTACATTCTTTTTTTTTTTCTTTCTTTCTTTCTTTTCCCTCATATTTAATACAGTGTCTACAGAGTCGACAGGGTCTTACTATACAGCTCAGACTCATAGTGATCCACCTATATTCAGCCTCCCAAGAGCTGAGATTACAAGCTGGTGCATCACCTAGCCCAGTCTCAATCCCTTTCTCAGCACACCCTGGGGGCGGGGCCAACACAGCACACCAGGATCAAATCCCAGTCGCTCTGTCCGCCTAGGCAAGCATTTTAATCTGCCGAGCTGTTTGGTCAACCCTTGACCCCTACATTCTTGCTACTCTGTGGGTCTTGAATGTCCGCCTGTGAGACAGTAGAACTTTTAAGAGCTGGTAAGGAGGTCTTTAGGAGGGGTGCACGGGATGCTGGCCTGCTGCTCCTTTTGTTTTTCTTCCTGATAATGAAATGAGCAGTTTGGCTATGCTACACATGCCCACTGTGATGCTTTGTCACACAGCAGTCCCAAAGTATTGGCCAAGTGATCCTGGGTTGGAGCCTCCAAATGGGTGACACCACTGTGCCACTTTGCTGTGTACAACTTGAACTCTTCTGATATTTTTTACAGTGACAGAATGCTTACTAACAGGTTTCCTTCTCATCTTCAGCATCTAATTTTTGCTCACTCTAACTTCCCTCTACACTCTTTCTTCAACTTGAGATACATGCTATGCTCTTTGTACTTCGCATGCATTCACTTTTGCTCCAGTATAGTTGGGAAAAAACATTGCCCCACCCATATTTCCTTGACTACTACAGTGGCAAGCACATAAAAGTAGATGTCATCAAATATTTATTTGTTAGATGAGGCAAAGACCTGGTGAAGTTTGATAGTATATGTGGCTGCTATTATTCTAGGGTATATTTTCTTGTTATATATTAACCCTCATACACATATGTTTTTACTGTTCTATCAATCTCGATATAGCATCCCCCAACTGCATCAAGGGCATCAAGAAAAAATTGTATAACATTACAACAGTAATCACGTGACTTTTTCTTCAATAATCCACTGAAGAACCACTGGAAGAGGGATAGGAGTCCTTAGTATTGTCTCAGTCTTTCAGTTGAAACATCTGTGTTGAAAACTACACTATGAATTTTGGTGGTTCAAATGAAACTAAAGTAATTCTCGAGTACTCTTGTAAGAAGTAGGACAAAAGCAAAACTCTTAGAATAAATGGTATTATGTACGCAAACATGGGCATCAGTATTGCTGATTGCAAAGTAATTTATCTAGTCCTTATTTTTGGCTTTTGGAAGGGTGAGTGAAGGAAGTAAAGAAAAGAAATATTTCCAAAGGAAAAAATTGAAGTAAAAATAGAAGCAGCTTTTTTTTTTAAAGGGGAAGAGAAAAATTTTTAAAGGGAGGGGAGGAAAAGGGGACAAAGAATTAGGATATATTAGGTACAGTTACAAATTTGCCATGATGAGATTACTTTGTATGGCAAACATGTACAGTACTAATTAAAAAATAAATTAATTGTTAAAATGTCATTTAGGATAATACAGCCTTAACTATGACAAAATTTTAGGAAAGGTACAATGCATTTTTTCCTGCATGTATTTTTCTTCATATTTTTAGCATAGGAGGCATATATGAAAAGCTGGCTTTCCATATGCCAAAGGCTAAAACTAGACCCATGCCTACCATCATGCACAGAACTACAGTCAAATGGATCAAATATTTAAATAGTAAGACAGAAATACTAAATCTTCTGGAGGTAAAATGTAGGAAGAAATGTTAAAGATGTAGATGTATGCAGAGAGTTCATGAACAAAAACTATACTGCATAGAAAATACTTCAAAGAATCAACAACTGGGAGCTCAACTTTTTGAAAAGTTCCTGCACTTCAAAACAAATCTCCAACAGAGTACAAAGAAAACTCACAAACTGGAAAAAATTATAGCTGACAATGCTTTTGACAAAGGCCTTTTTCCTAGAACACATAAGGATTTATAAAAAAAAAAATCAGTCCCCCAAAATTCAAGGGCCCAATCCAAAAAATGGACATCTGAGATGCATGTACCACATACGCTTCTCAGAGGAAGAAATGCAGATGACAAGTAAATATATGCAAAACTGTTCAACATCATTAGTCATTTGAGAAATGCAAATTAGAATAATAATGAGATTCCATCTCACCCCAGAAAGAACAGTTAACATTAAGAAGTCAACCAATAACAAATGCTGAAGAGGCTATGGAGAAAAAAAAAAACCCTCTGCACTGTTGGTGGGAGTGCAGATTGGTACAACCGCTTGGAAATCAGTGTTGAGATTCCTTCAAAAGCTAGCATTGGAGATGATATTCCAGCCAGCTACTCTCCTTCTGGGTATTTTTCCAGAAGAATTGAAAACCTCATAGCACTGCGATATACATGCACCCATTTTATAGCTACACAATTTGTCATAGCTAAATCCTGGAAGTTAACTCGGATGTCCATCAGCTGAAGAATGGGTAAAGAAGATGTGGTATTTTTTACACAATAGAATATTATTCGGCCATAAAGCAGGATACGTTTGAGTCTTTTGTCAGTGAATGGCTGCAACTAGACAAGATACTCTTAAGTGAAATAAATCAAACCTGCATGTGGAAACATTGTATTGTCTCCTTAGTGTGAGAATCTGAAAGAGAAAAATAGAATCTGTAGGGTACAATAGATACTGGGAAAAGGGAATGAATTTATTCTAAAGGAAAGAGTTATTGAGTTGAAGAAGGACAGGGGATGGAGTAGGGGAAAGAGATTTATGCATTTAAGCAGGATAGTGTGGACAACTGTAGTATGCACTACTGCTGGTTTATGGAAAGGAGCAGATAATGCTTAATTTGCTTTGTGTTCCTTTTTCAATTGTTCGGATTTTTTCACTTCTTAATTTCTTCTACATTTCTTTCTTTTTTTCTTCCAATTTTGCATGCATCTATCTTGTAACATGAATAACTACTTGAAAGACAACACTGTTCATTACAATGAATACTATGAAATTCACGTTACTATGTTAAGTGAAATTCTATTGTACTTGTAATTTTTTCTGTTTTAATTCTAATTTTTAGTCTCTTTAAAAAATTTTTTAAAAATTTAAAAAGTGGGATACATGTCACTATATTTAAAAATATGATTAATTAAAATATGTAAATATGAAATAGTGTAACATGATAGAGGTGAAATCTCTTACACTTTTAAAAAATAATAAGCTACTTATTGTATTATCATATAACCTTGCATTTAATGAAATATACAAAATCCACTACATGTAAGTTTAATTTTGCAGGTTAGAAAATAAAATTACACAGTCTTAAATAGCTAGAACTAAGTTATGAATGACATAGTCTAGTTTTCTCATATTGACACGCACTTACTATAATGATAAATTAAGAATGCATCCTAGTTTTAAAGATCTAGTTACCAAGCCAAGAGATACAGTGCTTTTTTACGTCTGCTAGCTCCAATGCAGTATAATTCATTGCTTGTTGTCATATTTGGAGGAAATGTTATCACAGTAATCTGGTTTTGCACTGTAAAGAGCTTGCTTCTTGAACAGAAGGTTCTAAACACGTACCAGGATGGTAAGAAATTCCCAAAGCTTCTTTTATCCTCTGTTCCTGATAACTTTGCTTCCTGCAATGTGCCACAAGGCTTGTAATTCAAATGAGCTCTTTGCAAAATCTGTATAACAAAAATATGCCTTTCTGCAGAACTTTCTTTTCCACTCTCCCTGCCACCAGGAGGGGGAAATGCCCAGGATTAGAAGCTCTCCTACAAGGAATAGCGTGTACTTCATATTAATTCATTCTGAGCTTCTCACAAGTAATAGGAGACATTAATGCAATAAGAGGGATTTGATTTTCCACGACTCAATTTAGAGTCAACTTGTAGCAAGTGAGACAGACCTATAAACCTAACTGCATTGTAGTTATTTAACAGGACTTAGAGTTAGTCTGGCATGTTGAGAGACACTCAGGAAAATGTCTTCTCATATTCTGTATTGGTTCCCTTTTGAAGAATAAAATATCTGTAACGGGGGGGGGGGAACTCCTGGATAACAGCAGACCCTGAAAAATTTGACAAAATGAAAACAATTTGGAAACAGAACTCTGAAAGACCAAAGCTGAGTTTATGCTAAGTTCCTAAGACTGAAATCATTCTTGTAAAGTCGTCTTCCTGGGAATTTTGCTTCGGATGGCAGTTTAATTTCCAGGCCCTTTTTTGCCCTTTAGACCACTGACTTAGGAAGTTTGAGACAGGGAACAACTAACTGTTGAGAAGCTAAGAAAGACTGGATGTGACACTACCTAAGCAAGATACAGGCAGCAACACAAGCCATTCCTGAGAATTTTCTGGTTTTGACTCTCTCTCTCTCTCTGATAGTTTTCTTTTTCTTGCATATCAAAAATAGCTTTTAAAATATATCCATTTGCATTTGAAGTGAGTTTTTCATTGATCTTAGATCTCCTGCTGTGAGTTCCTGAACAAAAATTAGGCTGACTTCTTTATTATTGTGATTATGTATATCTAATCTAGCATAGCTAACTATCAGAGAAAAAAGATAATCATAGATCTATGATTAGGGTAATCAAGGACTATACACACCTGTACAGCAAGCTGGGGATACTTGAAGCAGAAAACCTCCACCACTTAAATCACAAATAGGAGGATGAAAGTCTGGTGGAAGACAGCAGGTGAATCTCAGTGGTAGGGCATCGACTTGTCACGTGTGACATCGTGAGCTCAATCCCAAATGCCTCAGCAAACACATATGGGAAAAAATTCCATTGGTGTTATGTGCTCATTGGTGATATCCATTCTTCTGAACAAGTTTCTCTTTTATCCTTTTTCTGTCAAACCAAAGACCAAGTATGAACCTGGGTGGTGTAAATGCAATACCAGTGACCCTTTAAGAAGCCAGTGGGATGTATTTGCAGGTTTTGAGGCTTTTGGTGAAAGATCGACATCACATTGCAAGTTGAGTACTGAGCTACACCATCAATTTTTGGAAGAGCCAGTCAAACAAACAGGGTTTTATAGTAATATTCCTATACATTGTCCAGTTATTATTATAATCCTATCCATTTTTTACAGAAATGGTTTATTAAAATTATAGTACATACAACTAAGACCATACCAATATGTTCATGGAATAAAATGCTTGAAATGAGTTCAGTTACTAAGTATAAAATATGTTAGATGGAATTTCTTTTTACTTCTGTAATACTCTGTTTTTGTTAGAGATCTGCATCTTTCCTGATTAGTTGTTATGCCTTGGGTAAAGTGACTTCACATAGGGTTATCGGGGACCAGGTGGGTAAGGACTAAAGTATTTAAGGAAATGAGCAACTTGAGTACACATGGATCCTGACAAAAGTGGAGGGCACTGAGAAGAGAACAAGAAATTCAAAGAAGAATTTTTTTTTTCTTTTGGAAACCATTCTGCATTCTATACACTTATGGGGGGAAAATAGCCAGGAATCTATTGACAGCTTTCTCAAGACCCAAGGGGACATTTTTCTCGGAATAACATAGAAAAAAGCATAAGAGATTTTTAAAAAAGAAAAAACACCGATAAACAGAAAGATAAATCAATGAATCAACATGATTTTCAACCAGTACAACTATAAGAAGCAATCAATTAAGTGAATTTGACAAGAGCTTTCTTTTATGTGCATCATAAAGTTTAATTGCCTAACTCTAACCAATAATCCTAACTCTGAACCCTAGCCCTAACCCTAACCCTAAACGTAACCCTAGTCCTAACCCTAACCCTCATCCTAAACCTTACTCTAGCCCAAGTTAATTTTCAGCATAGTCACCTATTTATATTTTAACTTATAACATCTGGAGTAGAATCATAGTTTGTGAGCACAATCTGTTCTAGAAACATGCTAGTACTATAAAGGACTTCTACATCAAAATTAATTTTCCTATAAGAAATAATGGAAAATCAAATGATTCATTTCACAACATATCTATCTATCTATCTATCTATCTATCTATCTATCTATCTAATATTTTTAGGGAACAGTCTACAGGGTGTTCAGGGTCTCATTACTAGATCAGACTTGCTGTGATCTGCCTGCTTACAGCCTCCCAAGAGCTGGAATTACAGGCACGAGCCACCATGCCTGTAAGCTAGCTATTACAGTCTCAGATGTCATCTCAGCGCAGTCTGGGGGCAGGGCTAGCATGGCAGCAAAATACTCTTATAAAAATGATTATAATACTATAGAATACGAACCCAAAATAGTACAAAAATAGAAAATACAAGGTGAAAGAAAGAAATTATCCTGCACTTATCTTTGAAAACCTCCATGGCTGTGTGAGGGAGACAAGAACAAAGAGGGCCACTGTGTATAGTGACTTTCACTACACAAACAGAATCACTGCCAACAAGTGGCACCATGGAATCATTTTTCTTCACTCCCCTTTCACAAGGAACCCATCCAGTAACACTGCTGTAGCCTTATTCTGTTGGTTTGATGCTTTCTACAAAATTTTACGCTTTCTCCTACATGTTACATGTTTTCCTGATCTTATTTGCAGTGAGAGTTTTCTCCTCCTCCCCCTTTTTCCCTCCTAATATCAGGGGATGATCAGCCAGAATCTTGTGGGGGGGGGGGAGAGAGAGAGAGACAGAGAGAAAGAGAGAGAGAGAGACAGAGACAGAGACAGAGAGACAGGGAGACAGGGAGACAGAGACAGACACAGACACAGACACAGACACAGAGACAGAGGGAAGAAAGAAAGATCGGCCTGGTTGTGATCTTGTGACCTTCAGCATCATCATGTTCTACTTGTTTGGTTAGACATTATTCATTTATGAAGCTAAATTTTATCAAAAATATTTTTTCATCGTGTGAAAGACTTCCAGAACAAGCTATTCATAGTCTAAGGTTTTACTCTTACATTTTTCTTCTGCCCTGGAAAATCTAGTCTACCCTACCGAATTTTGCATGCTCTGACATGTGGCCAGCTCTTGGCTGTTGACTCTTGCTCTTCTTCTCTAACTCTATTGAATTCTGTGCTTTTCAGAATTTTTTTTTTCAGAAGCACCTGCTCTTGAAGGCTTTTGCAATTGCTGGCTGCACTATTGGGACAGCTCCTCTTCTTGCTGGGTGCAGATATTATGAAGCTGAAGACAATCCTGTGATGTTCAAGAAAAAGAATGAACCTGGAAATCAGAGACTGGGCTTCATCCTCTTTTATGTGATGTACATTTTATGGAAAAAGAAACATCAAAGGGGAGAGAACAGAGAGACAATATGTGCAGAAGGGAGACTACTGGAGAAGGGGCTGAGTTTGGCAGGGGAAAAAGATAAGGCGGCAATGAGAGGGGTTAAGACCCGTGTAGGTTAAATGCGCACACAAAGGTGTAGATAGCTGATGTTTACTAATGACGCCTTTTGTGACTTAAGTGAATCTTTTAGGTAGTGGCTAAATGCTTACTAATAAAATCACGCGTTGTTTCAAATTGTTCTTCCCTTGTCTAAGGCACATTCTTCTTCTTTACCCTGCTGTGCAGTTCTACCAAAATATCACAGACTGGGTGGTGTAAATAAGAAAAAAATATTCTTACATTTCAGGTGTCAAGAAGGCCAAGATTCAGCCTTTTGGCAGTTCATTTTAAAATAAAATCTCTCTTCTTGGATGCAGATGGGGAGTTTCTTCCTCTGTCATTACATGACCTTTCCTTGGTTCCAGCTTTAAGAGAGAGTACTCAGTGGATAGCACTTCCTTACCTCGAGCTGAAGAATAAGATGAAGTACAATGGGAGACTGGGAAGAATTCAGGGCATTTTTGTAATCCAGTGCCCTCTCTCATTGCAGAACTTGACAGCCCTTGGGTGTATGCACATATGTGCTCTCCTTTGCCTCCTGCTCCCCATTCTTGGCTTCTGCTCCCAAACCAGCGGGTCAGTCAACGAAGGTCACCTGGGGGAGTAGCGGGGAATTGAAGAGGGGACAAAGGACAGGAGACGCGAGAAATGAGGACAAGACAAGATTCTGATCAAGTCCCATTTATTTAGGGGAGGTGCTGGGTATATATAGTGGAGGCATAGGGAAATGACGTCGGTGGGTAAAAAGGCGCAAGTGACTAGGCAACCGGGCTATGACAGGAAGTCCCACCTCCAGGCATAGCAGGAGACTTATGGGAAATAGGCGGGGTGAGAAGGGCCATAAATTTAACTCAGCAGGGGAGTAGAATGGATACCAGTTAATGGCCTCCCACATTCTGCCACTAGAATATCATCTCTGATTTGTATTTTGTTCACTGATCAATGATCTCCAGAATCTGGAGTATGCCTCACTTAGTAAAAGCATTCAGGAATTTGCTGAATGAGTGAATAAAATTAAAACACCAACACTCTTGTCACTATTCTCCCCTGTGATACTTTCCTGTGAAAACGCATATTTGTTGAGTACATTTTTAAAAGTAGACTTTATTTAAATAGAGCAGGATAAAGCAGTAGATGAGAAATTTGGTTTAATCTTAGTTTTTTCAAATGTCCTATTTCTTGAAAGACTTTTGTGGTTATTATTGGCAAGTTTTGATATCTTTCGATGTTTCTAAAACGAGCTTATCAAAGAAAGAATATTAAAATAGACTTCATATGAAGTGTAGAGTCATGAATTGCTGCAATGTTTTATGCTTATAATTCTAAAATACCTTTGAGCAGATTTTTCTTTTTCTTTTTTTTAAAGATGTATACTTTCAACTTTAATTGTGAGAAATATAAATGGCAATAGTACTTTTGAAAAGAAATTTAGGAGCCGGCCAGATAGCTCCGCAGACTAAAGTGCCTACTTAGGCAGAGAGCAGCAGCTAGAGTTCAATCTCTGGCATCTAGTTCTGGAACCATCCCTGGGGCGTGCTGAGATAGCGATTGAGACGGGGCATGGTGGCACGTGTCTGTAATCTCAGCAAGACATGTGTCTGTAATCTTGCAAGGCTGAAACAGGAGAATCACTATGAGTCTGATCTAAGTAGTGAGACTCTGTAGACCCTGTGCTAAATACATAAAAAGAAATTTAGAGGAGCACAGGGAAAGGAAGAAGTAAAATGATTAAGATGAGACACATACATTTCCCAAAATAAATGTAATTATTATGTACTGCATCCACATACTAATTAAAAGAAACTAAAAAAAAAAAAGTCACTGAAATTCTGCTTTGTTTTCTACCTTATTACTTTACTTCTTTGCATTTCCTTGGAACTTTCTTGCTTCCTCAGGAAGAAAAATATTATCGATCTCCACAAATTAACACGGCTGCTAGTGATTGATAAATGATCCTGAGATCATTCAGAACATAGGGAATAAAAATTATTTAAGATGTATTGTGTATTTAAAAACAACTTATGGAACTATTTTACTTATAACTAAGTCATGTTTCATTCTTATAACCCAAATTTAGATTTTTCTGTTTAGTATTTCAGCAAGATCATGTTAACTTTAGTTAAAAACTAGTCTGATGGAGTTCATCTTTTCTGGAAAATTCTCATTCATCATTTCTCTTTGATCTATTAAAAACAATACCATGATTCTGTATTACACGCCTTAGATAATTAAAATAGAGATACGATGTTTTGCTAAGTTACTGTTACATGTTCTATGGTTATATATTGTATGGTCATATGGTTGTATATGAGATTGGTTATATGCCTGTACTTCATGATTTTTAACTCAGATGTGTTCTCTGAGAAGAATGCCATAGAGATTCTGTGCAGTAAATATCCAGGGTTATTAAGAATTGGTATTGAGGAGTGGGCTAAAGACAAAAATTCTGGAGTAGATTTTCCTTTCTGTTTTACTGTATGTGATTGTTACAGGTTCTCACTATGCAGCTCAGACTCATAGCAATCCTCCTGTTTTCAGCCTCCCCAGTGCTGGTCTTACAGGCATATGCCACTACGCCAGGATGCTGAGTGCTAGATGTTAGAAGTCTATACTCAAATCTAGGCTTTCCCAGTGTTTATTTTAAGAGATAGTGCAAATCACTTAGCTTATTCTAATTTTTCTCATCTATGAGTTAGAAATATTATTAATAATCAGTTAATGAGATTGCTATGTTGGCTTCCAAATGTTTACTGACAATTATTTCTTTTTCACACTTAAAGGAACTAGCTGTAGAGAATGTGATAAAATTGAATATTTGTAGACTACTTAGTTAAGTATTAAAAATGTGAAATAATCCTACTTTAATGTATATATCCTAAGAATAGATACTGTAGTAATTAATTCATAAAACTTATATTTGCAAATGATTTGTTGTTCCTCTCATATTTTCATTAAGCTACATTTAATACTTGATCACATTCAATGAAATGTCATATATAATTGATATGTTGAAAATTTTAAATTTAAATAAATTGATGATCTCTAATTAAATGACTAAATGTAATTTTATAATGTACATGACAAATTGATAAAAACTTCCTGAAGGAGTGTGATGATTAGTATTCAGATTATAGATGGTAATTCAAGGTTTATGAATGAACATCTTTAAGTCTGTTGATCTATAAGCACAAGATTCATGTGAGAACAAAAGCAGTTGGACAGATTGCGAGTGACATTCTAGAAAGTCGGACAGTTTTGTTTTGCCTCCAAATACACATTTCAGAGAATAATATTAGTGTTCAGGACAAAATGGTTGAGTTTGTTATTTTTCATTATTGAGCATACTGTAATCTTAGATCAGAGTCTACAGCAGCAACATCTCAGGTCTTTTTTTATTTTCAATTTTAGAGAACCTCATTTAGGCTTCACTGAATAAAACTAATTAAAATAAGAAGAACTTTGGGGATGGATAATACTTAGTGACAAGTGAAAACAATGCTTCTTGCTTCATAGGATAAAGAACTTTGGAGTGCAGCGTTCATTTATTATTCATCAGCAACTGCTTACAGGTGGCTGCTACTATCCTCGCTGGGGCAGAAGGGTCCATATTGCATTCTTCACAGGCCATTTGTTCCCGGGCGAAGCCCCTGTCCGATTTGGTATCACTCCATCTTAGTGTAAAGGAAATTGGTTTGGTGAAGGCAGAAATCTATGGGACATAATCTAGGTGCATTGTCAGTAAAACAAAAGAAATGTATGTTCAGAACTCCAAGTGTTGTGACTTTAATTCTCTCCATTTGCTACCCCAAAGCCAGATTTTTTTTTTTTTTTGCACAACTGGGGAATGAACTCAGTCCCTTGCATTTGCCAGGCAAGCACTTATTCTACTAAGCTGTCTCCCCAGCCCCTAGATATATTTTTTTTTAAAGTAAGACAAGTAGTCATAGAACAATTTTGAAAA
>NDGM011188442.1:0-16228 GCA_002564305.1 Octomys mimax
ATTCAGGCTGTTTTAAACTATGAAACCTCCAGTAACTGTGAGCTAAATAAACCTTTCCTTCCTTTGTTTTGAGTGTCAGGTTTTTGTCCCAGCAAGGAGAGAAGAGTAACTAAGACAGTAAATCTTTCTGTCCAAGTATACTGACTAGAAAATCATAATTAAAGCAAAGGCATAATATTTAAAGGCAGGGGTAAAATGTTTCTTGTAAGAATACCAAAACTTAAATGAGCTGTGAATGAATTAAAAAGTACTGATAGAGTCAAGATATGCAAATCAGTGTACAAAAAGCTCAATGTCTTCTTACAACTTCCTGCCAGTGTCACTACTTGTTTGTGATATGAACCAAATGTGCCAGACATTGTGATTTTCTTATTCATCTTCAAATACATTATGAAACTTCCTAGTTGTCTATCATCTAGTACCATTCTTTAACATTATAACTTTTTCAATTTATGCTAACATGAGTACACTGTATGCCATTTTATTTGACCTTGGAAAAATATATGAAAATAAACAAGGGTTAGTTCATTTCCTCATTTATAGATGAAGAAACTGCGGGTAAGAGAAGGCAAACACTTTAGCTATGAACACCTGTGTGGTGATTGACAAGGGGGAAGCTGAAATACTCTAAGCCCATAGGGCTCTACCCTCCTTATAACCTCTTGCCTTCATATGCCTTAATACTATTATCCCTCAAAAATCTTTTGTTTCAAACTTACAAATACACCCAAACACCAATGCTTCCTCTGTCCTCTGAGCTACTTTTTTGAATGGCTATTTTTACATTTATCAACTGTCCCCATGATGTCACATAATGTGCTATGTGTAGATTTCCTGTCTACTCAATCACACAATAAGCTTTTTGAGGTTTTTTGAGCATGTTTTTTATAGTTTTGATCCCTCTGTTTTTGTAGCCCACTACTTTTTTTCCTGTCTTTCTTTGTGCAGGCCTAGTACACCTTCACTTTTGGAACTCTTACCATTGGCAACAGCATGCTTTAGGTCAAGACCAATCTGCCTTTGTAAGCACTCTTGATAGCCCTGGGAATAAAGGTACTTTGGCCTTAGACAATTAATGCTTTTGTAATCTATAGAAGGTTAATCTGTCTCTTTAATTAGAATGTGAATCAAATTGATGGAAAAGAGGAAGAAAGTAGTGGGAGTTGATGCAACCCAAGGCAACATTCTTAAAAGATTTGTCATTTATTTCTACTTCCTGAGTTTTGTGAATTGCCATTTTGCTGTTCTTTTCCTTTTTTTGATACTAGAATAGAACTCAAAACTTCATGCTTCCCAGGCAGGCCACTATGCTGCTGATCTGGATGCTGGCTGTTCTTTGAAAGGCTAACTTCTTCAGCTTTCCCCAGTTTCTGGCTGAGATATTGAAGATCTTTCCAATAAATTCCATTTTTTGCTTGCATTAAGCAGAGTCACTTTCTGTGGCATGCAAAAATATATTTATATCTGATATAACCAGAAAGCACATAGGGAGTATTCAGTATTTTTAAATGCTTTCTTTTTATGCAGATTATGTATAATATTCCCTGAAAACAAAAATAAATATGCCTGAAGTATAGAACTGCTATGGATGAGAATTTTTAATAACCCAAGCCAAATATAGGCAAAACTAACACCAGAAACATCGCTGAAATGATTTTTATTACAATTGAGCATTCTGGTTTGTTAACTCACAATGTGAGGTTTCACTGATGAAATTACAGTATTTTGTGGTGAGTTTAGTGCATGCAAAAGTGATGGACTTGTGTTGGCAGCACATATACCTGTAATAGTGATATTTGAGTATTGACTTTTTGGTTACACTGTTTTTTAAAAATTTTTCCAAATATCACAGCAGTAAACATCTGAGTTTTTACCTTATGCTGATACAAGCTATATCAGGTAAGTTTAACCCCTTACATCATGGCTCCCTTTTGACTAGTTGAGGAAATCATCACTAGAAAAATTTATGTCAGTAAATGGCCTCATTGTTAAAGCATAACCAGTATTCTACATGTGTAATTTCCCTGCTAATTTTTAAAGAAAGAAACAGACAAAAATCAACCAAGCATTTCTTTATAAGTGAAATTTAACTAATCATGTATCAGTAGTTATTTAATTCTATTTTGAACAGACTACATAAACTTAAGCTATTTCTAAGTACTTCAATACATTTCTGTCATTCTAGACATTTACATTACTCAGAAACCTTTGTATTCTCGGAACATCTTTTTAGTACTAGAGAGTAAGGGAATATCATGCATGTATATGATATTTCTTTTTATTAATGACAAGTGTTTCCCTGTAAATATTTCCCAAAGGATAAAATTCTACTGAAAAGTGGGAGGGGGGATTTTAAAGTCTTTACTTCTTTGTCTTTTAGAACACCTATTACTACATGATAGTATTTCCCACAAGATTATTTTTTATTTCATTTGAAGTTGGCAAAAATCTTTGTGCTGAATCCTTTGAGCATATCTCTAGTGATAGATGTCAGATCAGCGTTGTATGGAAGAACTTTTATTTGACAGGTAGGTGACAGGGAGAAACCTCTCTCCAAAATATAAGATGTAACAGCCAAATCCTTCTGTGAGATTGCTGCAATCTTTTGTTCTATTCTTGTATATAAATGCCTTATTCATTCTTGCTTCAAAGAAATCAGTTCATGTAATTAGAGTAACATGAAATTAAGACACTTAAAAATAAAAGGGCATACTTGCTCAAATTAAGTATATTTAAAATCTTTTTACATGAAATAAATGTGAAATTTATATCTAATGTAAAGTTCTAATGACATTTTACTTATTGTTATCCTATAATTCTGGCTATGATTGATTCTAATTTATTACAAATATTGTCTTATTCTCCCTCACATTATCAAATAAGTTTATATCTCCCAACCTTTTATAAGAAGAAACACAATGTTTTCTTGAGAAAACCTGATATTTTTGGGTAACATTCTCTATTTTCTTTGTCTTTTGTCACAATTGCCCCCCAAATCTATCAAGAATAAACAGAAATTCATCATTATCTTATCATATATCTTATTATTTATAAGTATTATTGTCTACTTAGGTTAAATTACAAGGATATAATAATTTGATATATATTAAGATACTAGTCCATGAACATACACTGTACATCTGTTTAATGTATGAACATAAAAGAAATTCATTTCCATCCCTAGATAAGGGATCCCTATTTAATATACCTCAAGAACTAACCAAAGTTCTGAAATGTTTTCAGATGAGAGGGATAAAGATGAATGGTGAGATGTCAAAGAGAGACTGCTTGTTTTCAGATTTATTTTTATCTCTAACTTCCTTGCTTACAGGTCTTCACCTCAGAATCTGTTGAGCATTCTCTCTATAACAGACTTATCCTTCTCTTGAATAAGGCAGTTTTGCCCTTGCCAAGAAATGGACACATACAATCACATTTGGCCTCTCTGTTTCTTTGTTTACTTTTCACAAAAATTAAGGCTCAAAAAATTACTGTGAACTGGCTTAATCAAAATGATAAAATAATTATCATTTGATTTTGTACCATTCTTGGTAATGCATTTAATAACCCGAATAAGCTTAGTGGCACTGTAATATTCAATAATGACTAATACTACATCCATAGAGTACAATAAGCAAAGCATATTACAAAACAAATTTCTGGTTATTTCCTTCATTAAATATAGCTCCTCAAACATCCTTTTGGAAAAACATAAAATAAATATACAGGGATTGAAAACCAATTTTGCTCCCATTTTATAAAAGCCAAGCAAAATTTTGGACTATGAATGCTGATAAGATATAACCCTCAAGAGCTAAATATCATACTACAAAAGAATCTGCATAGTATTGAGACTTTTACTACAATGAGATTTTAAAAAATGACTTAGTTTAATTTACCAACCATAAAATAAAGACTCTTAATTTGTCATATTTGTATTGTTTAAATTTACATTAATCCTTCCTAGAGCCAACATTGTTTCTCTGAATTAGTAATTTAAAACATGATCTTACCTTACAAAGGAAGTTGATCTTAAAGCCCAAAGACTGGGCATTTCTTGAGCCTGAGTTCATGTAGTTTCCAACCAAAAGAACTAACTCTAAAAGTCGGTTAAAGCTTTCACTTTTCTTCAGTTCTTCACAAGCCAGAGTTACTGCTATGATGCTTGGTTTGATGTTGTTTACGTGTTCTTCAAACGTGAGCTTGAAAAGAATGCTATTGAGACGAGGCCGTAACATTTTCACTGAGCTCATCTGTAAGATAAAAAATGTTCTGTGAGAACACACATTTAAGGCATTTTATTTTATCTCTTTAAGTGAGAATAATTTCATAGACAATATTGTAAAATTTTTATACACAAAATTCTGGGCTTCTGAAAATATTTTTGTTTCTTTTAAATGTTTCAAAGGAATATTTTAGTGAACTTTCCAAAACTGTTAGGTATTCATTTTTTTTTAAAAAAAATAAGTTAAATCACCCTTACACCATTAAAAAGATATTATTGAAGCTGAAATGTTGCTGTATGTTAATTGCATATTCATGAGGCATCAATAATGTTCAAATTGCCAAAATCTGACCTTAAGGAGAATTAGTCAAATTAAGAAATATAAAATTAAGTTGTTATTTGGTGAGCCCCAGAAAAAAGATGTACATGATGACAGAAAACATAAGTAATATTATAAATATATATATGTAAGTATAAATAAAATTATCTATTACTATGCTCTTTGAAAGCAGAGGATGAGCACAGAAAGAACATTTAACAACTTTTAAGCTCATGATTTCTATTAATAAAATATATTAAATATACATGTCCTAATGAATTTCACCTCCTTGATAGATGTTGACTTTAAATAATTTGGTAATTGCAAAAATCACATAAACTTATTTCCAAGTACATTTTTTAGGAATTAAATGTTGGTTTTCTTCAAAACAGTTCAGCTGTGTTTCTAATTACTCACTTTAGAGTATTGGTACACATTCTATATTCTCTTTGATACAGTGTTTACAATAATAAATATTTTTAGTCTTTAATTATCTATAGCTCTAAATTAACTAGCATCTATTTTTCAAGTGAATTCTGGAAAGAATTAGACACATATGAACCTATATATGCACATTCATAATTAGAAAATATTACCCTAATTATATCTGCTTTTGCAGATATAGCTTCCTTTCTTATATATAAATGTTGAACACAAATTAGGTACTGCAATATCCTCAAATAATACGAAAATAATTTGATAACATAAACAAAAGTCTTTAAGTCAAAAAGTACCCTTCAAAAGCAACAAATTAGCTGTTATTAGGGCACATCTGCTATAACATGGAAGCAAATCCCAGTATATAGTTTTTTTTTTCTTTGAAATGCATTTGCCCATCAGCCATGGTCATCTGCTTCTCCAGATGTGAACTTGTGCCTTCTATTAATTATTTCATTTTATATTTTGCGTTTTACAGGTAGATATATAAAAAGTATGCAAGGGATATCTACCTGTTATATGGGTCTAATATATTACTAATATTTTAATGAAGATATTATTACATAAATTGCCTTCTTTACTACCCACATGGTAAGTAGAAAATACCACCTTTTTTTTTTTTTTGGCGGAACTGGGGATTGAACTCAGGCCCCTGCACTTGCCAGTGAAGCGCTTATTCCACTGAGCCATCTCCCCGGTCCAACACCACCTATTTTTAAAAAGCTTACAATATAGCCTCAAACTCACAACATAGATACTTTTACACTATAGCTGGTGTTAAGATTAATACATGATTCTAGAAAGGTAAACAAAAATCAAGTTCTGGAGATGTTCTGAAAATAAGAACTTTAACTCATAACTACAATTTTTAATGATGGTCTTCAAAGTAGATAAGATGTTAATGGAAGTGAATATGTATGTATTGTCTTCTATGGGGGTGTAAATAAACACATAGAACTGAAGACAGAGGATTTGGGAGGGAGGGGGAGAGAGAGACAGACAGAGACAGATGTAAGAACATGTTTATAGGATAATTATATCAAAGTCTATATCTCTGTGACTGTGCATGTCTTTTGGGATGTGTTTGTTTAAGCTTCTTTATAAATATCTGTGTGCATTTTTCCAACCCTTCTTTCTAACTCTTTTATTTTCTCCAAATTGTCTCACTTGACTTTTCCTTTCTTATTACTAGTAACTGGCAATCTTGGCACTAAAGCATGTTTCGTATAATTTTTATGTTTAAAAATTTTTGTCAATCTTCTTGATATGTGAAATGTCATAGAGTTAATTCTATCAAATAACAAGCTGCTAGTCAGGATTTATAGAGGCATAGTTCACCAGGGTATCACCGGTCAAACAAAGGACTTAGGTAGCTGTAGATGACCTTTTATTCTTGTTTTAATTATACTATCACATGTTTTCATTCATTCATTATTATTATTATCCTGTTTGGGCTTTCTATTTCAACCGTGGCCTATAAATAAACAGAGTATGGATCTGGCTTTTTTATTTTTAATATTAGACTCAAATGAATTATTATGACCAAAAACATACTTTAATAAGAATAAACAATAATAATAACAATCACCATTTATTGAGTACTTTGTACCAGTCATTTTTGCCTATATGTATCATATATGTACTGGTTGATTTGATTCTCAAAATCACCATAGGAGAAGGGTATTATCATCTGAAAATGAGGAAAGGTCATTTTGGATATCAGAGATATAGATTTGGACTCACACGCTCATTCTACAGATTCTAGACTCTTAAATTTATGGGAAAAGGTAAAACAAAATTTAATAACCAAAGAACAGGAGAACAGCAATAGTTAATACATTACATTACAGTAGCTGCTCAGGATACAAGATACAGACTCTTAACCACTATACTACACTCACTAGTTTGGAGCAGGAACTATGAGTGATGGAGCGAGAGATCAGTGGCAACGAGGCCATGAGTTAAGGTTTCAAATGGAGCTGAGAAACAGTTCATAAGGCAGAATGCTGAGATAAAGAAGACAGGGGAAGGGATGGAGACACAATTAAGGAAGGACCAATTGGATGTAGCAATTGACCAGTTGAAAGGGAAAAAATTCAAAAATATGTCCTAGGTTGCAAGTTTGTAGTGAGGTAGAACAATGTTGGCATTTGCTAAAGGCAGAAAGAGGTGCTGATTTGGTGTGGTTTACTATTTGTATGTTTGATTTTCTTTTCAGGGACTTAGAGCACATGAATTTGCTTCCCCTGATATACTCTAGGACACTAATCAGAGAACAAGACAGTGGGGGCAGGTGGGTGAAGCTTAGTAACAACTTCAATCAAACAGAACTGAATTTAGAAACTTTCACATGATCTGAATAACTTTCTGTAATTGAGGTTCCTCATCAACAAGGCAAGGAAAATTTGCATAAAAGAGTCTTGGGGACAGGGTGATTGCTCAGTAGAATAAGCGTTTTCCTGGCAAGTGCAAGGGCTTGAGTTCAATCCCTGGTTCTGTCAAAAAAAAAAAAAAAAAAGAAGAAAAAAAGAGTCTTGTTCTAATAAATGGACAGGGGCCAAATTACTGACATAAAATATCCCATCTTTTTGAAGTCTCTGCTTTCTAGCATTGTGAGCAGTGAAGGGCAATAGTTCAACAAATGAAAAATATTCCTTGTTTGTCACCAAAAACATTTATTATCATTTATTATTGAACATTTTCTCACAATCAAATAGTACATTTCACTTCTAAAATTAGCACAATTAAATCTTTATTAGGACTCCAAATCTTGGAGTGCTACTCAAATAATGGCTTGATCTGGAGAATTTCTTAGCATTGTCCTTTATTTTCCATGTTAAACATTCAAACTCAAATTTTATGTACTTAAAGGTTAGCTAACTGAAGGCTATTTAAATATTCTGCTTGACCCCCTAAGGCTCTACCCCTCTAGTACTCTCATCACTAGTAAAAGGCTAACTTGATTATAGGAAAATAAAGCACACTTTCTTGATATATTGAGTTTTTGGTATTATCATGATATATGGAGGAATTTGGAAATACAGTCCTGGTGATTAGGAGAAGATAAGTATTAGCAGTTGGCAGAGGAGTTATCTGATGAGTTGCTTTGAGAAACAAGGTTATTGATTGAGAAGGTCCATATATAAAAAGAAAATGAGAAAAGAGTCAATGACTCAACCTCAAGGAGCACCTAGCACAGGATCTCACCTATATTAGAAATTCAACTGTGCATAGATTGATTCTAACAGGTCTCTTAAGATAACCATTTTCCTGAACCTTTCCCAAGAGGAACAGACAAATTATCTACTGAACAAAATTCAGAGTTGATTGTAATATTTTATTCTCTCCAAAATAATGTGTTAAGTTGTGATGTCAAAAAAGAAATGCTAGGAACCAGACTTTGTGTAACTGTTAGTACTGAATATTAATCTATGAGCTGTCAACTGGATTTCCAGGAAGAAGTTGTGTTTTATAAGCCAGTTAGAGCTTCTATTTGATCTGGCAAAATTTCTTCACCATTTGTTACCTGCAAAGTTTGATACATGGCAGGTGGCAAACATGATAAGTGGCCAAAGCATGAAATGATTATAAAATGAATAAATTAATATATTCATTCATACAAATAGGAACTACAATATCAGTAGAAAGATGCATTAAGAACAAGATACATTTCTTGAAGAGGTATAATAGCAGGATGATGTGAAAAAGAAGAGATACCTTAGGTAATGTTATTTGTTACCAAATGGGTCATTCCAGTGTACCAGCCATAACAAATCTAAACCCATGCTTCCAACATTACATAACTATTTCTAGGATGGAATTTAAGAGACAAACTTTGTTCTCTTAATTGTAGGAGACAGAGAGAAAATGAAAATCTTTGCAAACTCTAGACACATGGTGAAAAGCAACATGGAAGACATAGACTTGAGATTTACAGAGACATGAGCTTAAACTAGAATTGTGTTACTCTAGCTGTGTGAGATGGTCTAAATTACCTTAGATATTGAATCATTATTTCCTCATCCCAAAAAATAGATGTGTTAAATTTTCTATGTAGGTTACATTAAGAATTAAATAAGATACAATGTGAAAGATTCCTGTCATAGTAACTGACACAATGTAAGCAATGGTCATTTTCATCCTTACCTTTTTTACTTATAATCAGAAATTCCCAGTAGGAAGAAAACACTTGTCTTTAGCTGTTCTCCCAAAGTTGAAGGAAAGGTTTTTATCATCCACAATTTACGACTATGTGTCACCAGGTTTAGTGGAGAACACAGTTGCTCATTATATGCTAAATGTGTTGTAAATAGCACATTGTGCTATTTTAAGCCATTTTACATTCATAATGCAATCTTACTATTAGAAACATTATCATCAAAAATGTGTTCTTATGAAATTCTGAGACTATGAAGGTCAAAAAATACGGGAACAGCTTTTAACAGGAGCCAGAAATCCCCACGTATTCACCATATCATCAGTGTTTTCACAGTCTTAAGTGTGGATATTTTATCAGAGCAGGGTACACTGACAGATAACAGTTGAATCTCCATCAAAGTGATTGGGCAAATAAGGGAGTGCATCGAAAACTAAGCTTAGAAATAATTGGAAGTACTGAAGTATCTCCAGCCACAGATATAAGTACTAAAAGGCTCATGGCTCATAAAGGCACTTGAGTGCACCTAAATGATACAGGTAAATATAACAAAAACTCTGCTGAAATGCGCGTTTGCCTTTCCTTCGGGTCCCTTGTAGTGTTTGACATGACTGCAATGCTTTGTTTTATAATTATTCCTGGAAGTGCTGTAGGATGCTGATCAGGCCACTGTATTACATAGGAGATTTATTTGTGTCATGCGGTGCTCATCCATCATATCATACCAAGCAACTCATGTTTTGTTTTGTTTTTTTAGTTGATCTGCACTATGTTTTCAAAACAATGAATAGATAGGTGTAGCGAAAGTATGTATGAGTTATTTCCCCAAAGAATTAGACACGGTTCTATTATATAATTTGAATTTTATATTCTTCATATCTCTATAGCTAGTGATTATGAATGTAATACCACACTACCATAAGAATAGACATAAAAGGAAAAAAGCCGTGACTGCGAAAGTCATGTATGAATGAGCAGGAAAGAGCCACTGGCACTTCTATACTCACAGGTGACCTTTATGTTATTTCTATTGCCTTTCCCCTTACACTATTTAAAAATACCAAAAAAAAATACCCATTTAGAGATAGACCGTTCTCAAAGAGAAAGTACACTGAGAAACAGGGGGTGGGGCTTGAGTGGGGAGGGAGAAGGAGTTCAAAAAGGATTAAGATGCATCAGACACATGTACAAACTCCACACAAGGAATGTAATTAATATGCACTGTAAATATGTACCAAACACAAAAACACAACACAATAGAAAAGGAAGGAGACCAAGAGATGAAGAGAAGGTAGAGGGAGAGAAGGACTGGGGATAAAAAAGGAAAATGATGTATTATGTACATGTGTCAAATTTCCATAAAAGAAATTGTGATATAAATATAAATATGTACTAATAATTTTTCTATGTACTACATTTCACTAAAAAAGCAATTGTTAAGGTTTAGCCAAATTAATCATGTAGAATCATAACTAGGACATTACAAAGTTTCAAATATGTAAAAAGAAAAATATTCCTTTAATACCTGCCATATAGGAGCATAATTTAAACATGACTCTCTTCAAAATACAAATGTTAAGAATTCATTAGAATTAACAGATAAATTTACACTAATAGGATTCATTGCTGGCTATTCAAACTAATTTTGTACCTGTTACTATAGTAAATACACATTTATGTGTTTATGTTAGATAGCTAGCAATATTACCTAGAAAAGTAAGATTCAGAATAAATGACTATGACAAATTCTACCTGGAAATATGGAAATAAAACAGAGACATTTGTGATTCTGTATTAAATAACATTCTAAAATTCTTATTGACAATGACGTCCTCAAGGCCAAGACCTTTCCTACTCATTGATACTCCTTACACCAAATCTAGTACCTACCCTAGACAACATAATCACTAGGTTTTTGAAGCAAACCCATAGCACACCTGCTATATGGAGTAGCTGGCACATGTTTATATATTACAGGTAATAAGAGATGAGCACCATAGTTAATGTGAGAATTGAAGTTCTGAATTAGTACTATGGTAAGTACACTCTACATAGGTAAAATAAGGATTTGCTGACAGACAGAGAACGTGTCCCCAAAGATAGTGATTTGGATAAATTATGCATCAAAAAACGTCCACTTGTCTTTAGTCTGGAACAGAACACAATAACAATGTCTACCCCCAAAAATACTATAAACTAGGAAGAACCACATTAATAAGTCAAATAATGGGCCGGGGAGATAGCTCAGAATTCTAAAATGCCTGCTTAGGCAAGCTTAGGCAAGTGCTCAGGGATTCCAGTTCGGTCCCTGGCGCCACATGCCAAACAATCCCAGTCCCTAGCGTGGGCTGAGCAGGCCACAAAAAAAAAAAAAAAGTCAAATAACAATTTTAAAATATCCTTCTGAAAACAATAGTTTGAGGCTAATAAAAAAGACCATTAAAATTCTAGGAAGTAGTGGTATATGAAATAAAAATAAAGACTACTGTTTTCTTTTTTTATAACTTAATAAAAGGAATCATTTTCAAAACTGATTAATATCCACAAAGCTACTATGAATATTCAATTTCAGGTGATTTTTAAACCTTGTTTTATGCAAAAGTTAACGGAAACAAATAATTTTTGTGAGAATAGATTATTATGAGAATATAATGAAATGAACAAGAATATAAATATAGGATTTGAGAATGAGTCATGGTAAATTTTTGTTTACATCATCTCAAAATTATTAAGCCAGCTTTTTCTCAGATAAAATGAATACACATCTAATTGTAAGAGCTAGCATTCATACATACAGGAAGAATGAAAATAGAAACAGGCAGGGCATTAACTATAAAAACACTCAATGCAAGGAGGTAAAATGAAAAATGCAATTATTTCCAATGAATATGGAAGCATGAAAATGATTCATATAAAGAGAAAAGAGGACATGGAATTTTCTACCCTAGCTAATTGTTTTTGATGATATGTAGGAGGAAACAAAAAGCTTTTAAGAATTTCCTTTCCAGCTGGTTAAGCTATCATGAATAGAGCTTATAAACTCTTATGAAGCTTTTAAAAAGTTAAAAAACACAGCAACTTTATAGTTGACTTCCAAATACAGGAACAGATTCTCACCTCCCACCTTCATACATTCCTGTAAAAAAGAAACATTTCAATGTGCTGTCAGCAATATCACATAATCCACGCTTTTCATTTTAAAGATTTTCATGTACAAGACTCTCTTCTCTAGATTATACTTTAGAATGTTTTAAGTGAAAAATATGGGTATTTTTGAAGTAAGAAAATAAAGTACTGATTACTAAGAGAACTAATTAGTGCCTCCTTTTTCTTAGGAGACGTGTTAGTTTAATAGATACACACAGTATGGGTCTCGATCCCCTGTGCAACACAAGTGGGAATTTCCATAGCTCTGAGGTTTGAGAACAGCTGAGCTGCAAACACACTCTGAAGAGTTGAAAAGCTCCTGCTGGGGGTTCTAACTGCCAGAGATTTCATAGATCTGTGCTTTTCTTCCAGTAAAGATAGAGTACATAATTACAATGATGTGCCAAATTCAATTCTGTGGGAGGCAGGTTGGAAGCCAAGTCAGTGGGAAGCTACGCAGACAATCTACCCCCCTATAGAAGCAGATTATTGATCACAGAAGGTATGGGAACTAGTATATCCCTCTTAACAGCAGGTCTGCCTCTAGACATAGCGAAGAGCTCTAGGTTTATATGGAGTTATCATAATTTGTTTTTCTTCTTTCTCGATCAAGCAAATTACATGTGATTCTAAGCAAACCCAAAGAAGTGACTGCTAAAAAACCAAAAGGTTAGAGAAAGCTTAGCAGACCAATCACTGTATTGGATAAATTTTGCCAATTTGATTGTTTATGGTTATCATTTGTGCATTAATCAATTTGGCAGAAAAAATCTCATCTGGTATATGTTTACTGCTGCTTGTTGAGATTTTGTTTTCGTTATTTAGTAAGTTATATAATAATAGCAAGTCTATGGGTAGGACTAGAGGAATAAACTCAGTAAAAACTATTTTTATTATTTAAAATGTTAATGGAAGAGATAACCTGGTGTGGGAGCAAATGCCTGTAATTTCAGCACTCAGTAGGCTGAGACAGGGAGATCACTGGGAGTTTAAGGCAAGCTTAGACTACACAGAGAAACCCTGTACCTAAAAAAAGAATAGAAAAAAAAATGTTCCCAGAAAGGAGTTAAAATTCAGTGTTATTAAGTACCACATGGATATAGAATAAGAGGAAAGGAAAGAGTCTACTTGATTTTACATTCATAACACAACAAAAATTTGCTAGGCACAAGATGAGAACACAATCAATATTATTCATCCACTGAATGAACTTAATAACCTCACAAAGAAAAATTAAAAACCATGATAATTTCTCAAACAGAAAATTTAAAAAGTATTCTGAGCGATTCTAACGGAATTGAATGTTTAATAAATATGAGATGGCTTCACTAACAAAGCAATAATTTAAGTTAATACTTGAAGAACAAGGAGGGAAGGCACAGAATGTGCAACGTTCCCAAGGCAGGAAACTGCACAGTGAAGTCACGTGTCTAAAAAGTGGAGCACACTGTGCCTGAAGCATACAGAGCAGGAGACCAAGGAGGAAAGATGTGTAGGTATCAGATTAGACAGTGCCTTGTAGGTGATGATAAGGATTTAGAGCTACAGGACATGACTAAGATTTCAAGGAGCTAAGTGATATGCTGCAACACAAAATTTACTGTACAGTGGGCCGGCCAAATAGCTAAGCGGATTAAAGCACCTGCAAGCAGGTGCAAGAGCATGGGATTCGATCCCAGGGCCTGCCATGCTGGCCCCACCCCTGGGGCACACAGAAAGGATGATTGAGACTGGGCTTGCTGGTGCATGCCTGTAATCCCAACTCTTGGGAGGCTGTAAACAGTTGGGTCACTATGAGTCACTAGTAGTTAGACCCTGAACATCTTATAGACCCTTCCCTAAAATACAAAAAAAAAAAAAATTACTGTACTCATGAGGGTTGGACTGAGACTGACTTGAAGATGAGCCGAGGAGTAAAAATAATGAGCTATTGGAATGGTTAGAGGGTGACCCATGCTGTCTTGAACTAAAAATGTGGTGACAGTTCAAATGGAGAATAGGGATTAGATTTGATGTATATTTTAAATGTGATTAGGAGGTAATTAATGACCTTTCCTGGATCAATTCTGATGTATTATTTAAGGCAGAATCTTGATTGCTGTTGGTTGAAAACTGAAGGAGAAGTAGGGAGGTGGAGAGCAAATGAAGACCAACCTTTAAGTAAATTGACCCTAGGAAATGCAAGGCAATGGCCAAAAGGGTCTGCAGGGTTAATACCAAATATGTAGTGATACATCCATCTATCTATAAATTAATTAATTTGACTTGATATTTCCTTTATCTTTCTGAAGAGAATGGCAGAGTAGAGACTAACAGAATAATGAGCACAACAAAGTAGAGCTGGCAGGAGATACTGCTGCCCTAAGATAGGGTGGGGATAATAATACCCTAAACAGAGGTAAATTAGCATCAAGTAGAAACTACCTCACCCCACACAATTAAAATACAATAGTTAAAGCACTGGCTGGGACTAGAGCAGCTAGGTATGAATTATGCATTAGAATGATGCAGAATTGAGGGATTACAGCAGCCAGGGATGAATACTGCCATCTACTATTTACTATGCAACCTTGAAAATATTACCTTCCCTTACTTTGCATCAGTTTCTTAATTACTATGGAGCTCTTAATAGTGCCAATTTCATGAGCTTCTATACAATGAACATGATCATGCAAAACAAAAGTATTTAGCATAGAATATGACATGGTAAGTCCTCATTATATTTTAATTTCTATCAATAAGATGATTGTAAAATTAGTAATAATAATTAGGCATTTATTTTTCTGAGGCTTGACAGAGAATCAGTTGATAAAAGATATGGTGCTAGGGAACCACGTTAGGGGTACAACATTTGTCTATCATGTATTAGACTGTGAGTTCTATCCTCAAGGAAGGGAAAAAAATCATTAAGTCAGGTATGGTGGTGGCCACATCTGTAACCCGGGTAGGACAATTTCTTGGCCCTATAAATTTGAGGTCAGCCTGGGCAACAGTTGGAGTTCTATCTAAAATAAAACAAAGCAAAGCAAAACAACACAAAGAAATAATATCAAAACAAATATATGGCTAGTAATAACTTTGTAGATAATACAGATACTGTAGGTTCTGGTTGGATAAGCAATTAGAGGCAGAATGGGACTGTATAAGAGCTAGAGTTTTGTCCTATAAACCTAGGAGACAGAAAAGGTACAAATATAAAATTCCTATGATAAGGATAGACTTTTATAAAGAACGCACAGATAGTGCCAAAGGGAGAAGAGAGTAGAGGCAAGGAGCCCCTCCAGTTTGGAGCCCTATCATTAGTGTAGACAAATTTATGTATTTCTAAAATTGTTCTCATAATAGATTGTCAATATATGTTTAAGGGTTAAGAAAATATATACATATGTTCACACATAAATAACTTAATTTTTCAGTTTGATTCAAAATATGCTGTTTTTTAAAATCAGTCTTACACTGTAATTCAATTAAGTAAGTATTTATTTACTGTCCAATTTATACAAGATAATGTTCTTACCACTATGAAGCATAAATGCTTAAAAGACTAAGGTGTAGTATTGACTCAAAAGTATTTTGCCTTAAGGTGAGATTATCTAAACTTCGTTTGACAAATCCTGATTGATAAAGTTTTAGATAATTTACATAGTGTAAACTGCTTTGTAATAGCTTTGATGTCCCCTGAACCCCAAACATACAGTTAAGCCTATAAGAGTAAGAGGACTAGGTGAGTTCATATGTACACAGCCTCTGAATTATTTATGGTTAAGTATATAAACAAGAAATATCTTCCACTTTCTGCTTTGCCTTTAGTTCAGAAGGTATATTGCTTTTTATGTCCCTAAACTTCATTTCCTCAGTATGGTACAAGGATATTTCTCTTTAAGGACTGGCTTGGCAAACTAATACATCTTTCTAGATAAACTGCATTCAGAGAAAAAAAAAA
>NDGM011188448.1:0-24113 GCA_002564305.1 Octomys mimax
GTGCTTTAATCCGCTGAATTATTTCTTTGGCTCCCTTGTTTGACAATTTGTGTACTTAATTTTCTGTATACTATTTCTACATTTTCTCCATTTTTTCAAGTATAATTATGGATACATTTTAGAGTATTTTTAAAAATAATTTGAATCTGTTAACATACTTTAGATTGTTATCATGGAATATTGATACTATTTCATTATTTATAAAATAGTATATATTTATAGCAATGTAATGCATGAGTGTAATTAATATGATATATACATGTATATACATATACGCTCCCTCTTTTTATCTGGTGATATTTCTTGTATGAACATCTTCTTGTCAGATATAAATACAGCTACTTCAGCCTTATTTATTACTGATTTCTTGATATAGTTTAGCCTGTATTTCTAGCCAGGGTCTTTATATATAAAATATATTCAGAGTAAACAGCACATGTCCATATTTTTCTTTTGTACTCTATGAGAGTTTTCCATTTCTAGAAATCATTCACACTTAAATTGATTATGTACAAGTTTATATTGGAAAGTATTGTTTTTTTATTTATTTACTTATTTTATTTATTGATTGATATCAGGGATCATGCTCGGGTGCACTTACAGGCTTGTACTGCTGATCTGCCTCCCTGGCTGGAAAGTATTATCTTGGGAGCTTTTCTATTTATTCTAATTTCTTTTCTTCTCTTGTGGTTATCAAGGGCTAACCCTAACTCCTGCTCAGGTTTTCTATTGGTTTTCAGGGACATGTCTCTCAAGAAGTGCTGTGGCGGTGTCCAGGGTATAAAGTAAGCATCTATAAGTGACGAATATCCTTATTTAAGCAATGTTATCCCTCTTTAGAGTGTAATGACTTCACATTTTTCCTATTTCTTCACCAAATACTTTGTATTATTATTGTCATGTCCTCTAATTTTACTCCTTCCATGGTACCTAACATTTGATTCAGAGAATTTCCTTTTAGTATAATTGTAATTAGAAACTTAAATTTAGTTTTACCTCTGTCCAGTTCATTCCTAGCAAAGTGTTTCTTAATTCACACTTGAGGTTCAGTCTTGTATCACATTCTCTGTCCTTGAAGTGTTTCCTTTAACATATAATATATACATGGCTACTGGCATAGGTTTTCTTAGTTTTTGTCTGAAAATGTCTTTCATTTGTGATTGTTTCCTAGGCTATGAAATCCAAGTACAGTTTTTAAAATGTGATCTATCTATCTATCTATCTATCTATCTATCTATCATCATCATCATCTATCTTTTGTTGTGTGGCTTGCATGGATTCTGACAAGATACCTGCACTACTTCTTGGCTTCATTCATCTCAGTAATGTTTGCTTTGTTCTTATTGCCTTAAGATTATTTTCTCTTTTTTTGTATTTAGAGGTTTTAATGCAATATGTCTAGGTGTGGGAATATTGTTCATTTGCTTCTTTGTAATTTTTTCTTCTTGATTTTCTTGAATCTTCTTGAAGTATGGTTGTTGGTTATTATTTTTGTTGAGTTTTGCTGACTGGGGCAAAATAAGATGCCAGGTGTCAAATTAGCTAATTAAAGCAACAGCACAAAATTGAAATAGTGTAAGTCTTTAAACACTTTTTGTAAATAAAATGGAAAGTGCTAACTCCGCTCTGTTCCACTTTCCCCAGCGCAATAGTCTACAAGCTGACTGACAAGAAACAGCACATTCCCAGATTACTGAGTGTTGAAGCAACCTGGAAGGAAAAGCTTCTGCAACTTTATGAAGCCAGGACCCAAGGAGAGGAGAGAGAAGCTTGACTGGGTTTGGAAAAATACTATGTTCTGCATGAGAGTGGAGAAAATGTTTTCCGTTTCCTGCCCATAAAGAGACTTTCCAGAAGAGAGGCACCTCAGTCAGCAAGGCAAATATGCGTGACAGCACGGCTGAGCTCCGGGTCTCATCCCCCTCGGGGCACTGTAGTGCACTGGTACCCTGTAGATTTGGTGCGGGATTGGCCACCCTCAGCCTCCTGCCTGCTGTGGGAGGCCTTCCTAAATGCCCTATAGCAGGGTCTGAAGACTGTACCTGTAACGTTTAGGACAGGAGCTGGACACATCAACAATAATTTCAGGACATTCTCATACATTGTTTCTCAATATTCTGCTCTTGAGATTAAAATTAAATGTATAATGTTTCGTATTATTGCACAGCTTTTGCACGTTTTCTTTTGCTTCTTCACTATTATTTTTTTCTCTGCCTTCGAGTTTGGTAATTCCCAGTGAAGAGTCATTAAATTCACTGATTCTTTTCTTACCTAACTTGATTATGCTGATAAATTTAGTGCCGATATACTCACTCTCTGTTGTGTATTTTTAATTTCTATAATTTTCATTAGAATTTCCGACTCTCGGCCAAAATTGTAAATGGGATCTTGTAACTTTTGCCTTTTCCATTACAGCTTCTAGAACATGAACTATCTTTGTTGGAGTTATTTTTAACTCTTGTATCTTAAACCCTTGTAGCTAAGTATCACTTCTGACTCTGCTTACAATAAACATTCCTTCTCTTGGGAGTGTTTTGATTTACTTTCTTTTTCATTTGCAGAATTTCTTTCTTTTTTTTATTTTAAAAAGGAAGAAAAACTAAATATGATAGAGAATTTCAAAACAAGCCAATAAGAAAGTAATAATGATTACTATATTACATATTGTTATCTTCAAAATACTTGTTCAGATTTGCAGATATAGGCATGTAGGATTGATCAACTAGTATAAGTCCTAACTGTTCCTTTCAGTGAATTGGTAGAAATTAGTAATGTGATTATCTTAGCTATCTTGAACACATATCTGTATCTATATCTATCTCTCTATATATCTATATCTATAACCATATCTTTTCTCCTTTTCCTCATCCTCTTTGCTCTTTTCTTTTGAATAGTTTCTTTCCTTTTCACAAATTGCTCCTTTTTGATCTTATTTACTCTTTCAGTTTTGTTTCTGTCTTGGACTGAGTGATAAATTAATTTATGATAAAAGTGACATACCATGTGTTATAAGAAGAGGAAAGTTGAAGTAACAAGTATAAGCCACAAAAATGACAATAATTTTCCTTCTGCTTGATCTTTAATTTAGGAGTTTTATTAATCTGGATGGGAATTTGGGTTGCGTTTGAGACTTGTATTTGCTACAATACCTTCAGTACACCGTAGTCTTCATGTGGGTCTATATTTTATCAGTAACATGTATTTCATCTTGAATTTCAACATTCTCTTTGTCCTGTGATTCACAGGTTGTACCTTGCAAAGGTTTCTCTGCTTTTTGCCTCTCTGCTAGCAGCTCAATGGCACCACTATGACTCCTCTGGTTTGGTGACGGCCTAGCACCTGCTCTGCTGTGGAAGACTTTGCTGCTGGACTGCCCCGCCTTGTGATTGTGTACAGCCTTCTCAACTGTTTGTTCTCCTTTGCCTCAAGATTTGCACTCAGTGTTTAATCCTGGTGTGAACTGTTACATTTCTTCTCCATTACTGTCCCTTCTCTGAAATGAATATTTACCAAATATTTGCTGAAGCCAGTGACATCATATATTCTGTCAAATGCTCTGTGGTAGGGTTAGAATGGAAGGGTGAAGTAGTTCCCATGCGGCTGGTGTTCTGTATATCCATTTCCGCATCATTGGTTACACAGTTGAGAAATTTTCAATCTGCCCTGCATGGTGCAGTGAATTTAGTGGAGAAAGAAAAAATTAAAAAATATAGACTGTCTGTGATTTCCGCAGCCCCCAATTGTTCTATAGTGTCCGTTTTGGTGTGCGATTCCACCTATCTCAGTTGAATGTGTGTGATTTTGTGTGTGCTTCCTCACTTTTACACAGTGTTTTTTTTTTAATCCTGAGATTTTGATTTAGTTTGCCCATGTGCTGAAAATGTCATGAAGTTGAAATTAGAGCTGCTCTTTTTTGTTGTGGTTGAAAGAGTAGGAGTATATTCTGTTTCTTCATTGGAGAGAGGAAATAGGTGTGTAAGGTTTAAATATATATATATATATATTGCCACCAGGAATCAAACTCACAATCTTGCATTTGCCAGGCAGGGACAAATCCCCAGTCCTTTAACTTTTAGATCAACAAACACTTTCTTTGTTTTTATAGTAATATACTTGTAGTTATTACATGTTGTATGATGTAATTTTAATTGGGATAATAGAAGTATTTCCTAAAACATATCAGAAAGATTCATAATTAGACATTTTCGTTTGGAAAAGGACAATCATTTGTGTCATTTGTATGACCAACAACTGTTTTCCCAACTAAAATGATTAAGAAATTGGAATTGAAATTTTCAAAAAGGCAAAGTGAATAAAAATTACTTATTTTGGGGTATTTAGAAAAAACATTTTTTACACAGAAATTTAGAAATCAAGTCATATACAACACTGTAGCTGGACAATCCTATCACATATATTGCGTTATTTTGCTGATTTCAAGTATATGCAATCTTTGGATTGGCATCAAGTATGAAGAAGTGTTTAGAGACTTCTCCAAATACAGCTTCTCTAACTGCAATGGAACACCCATCTCTGACAAAACAAACCAAACAAGGGGGATGTAAATAACAGACCATTTTGTTGTGAAAAAAAATCTGTATGTATATGCAAGATAGAACATGGAACTACTTTCTCTTAGTTCATTGAGGAACAAAGGCTTGTTTAGACAAGATATCACGTCTGCATCTTACCCTCTGAATAACTACTATGAAGACAGAAATGTGCAATGCATTAGTTATTGTAACCGTCTTACTAACCTGTTTTTAAGCTGTTTCGTTGCTATTTTTTAATTAAAATGAACTAGAAAACGAAAACCAGTGTTTATCAAAAATTAAATGTTTTGTAAAGTATTCTGGAGTTATCAATAAATAGAGAAATTTTAATTTTATCCAAAATATGATTCATGTTGTTTGGAAAAAGCAAGGTAAAATTGATTGATACTTTTTTAAAATTTGTGATTCCTGCTTTATTGAGTAGAGCTCTCGGTTGTCAACAGCAAATGAAGCCTTAGCTATTCCAGTGACAGGGCCACTGACTCAGGAAGGTTGAGATATGCTGATGAAAGGAAATGTTTTGCATGATAGGAGTTCTAATGGATTAACTATACTGCTCAAACAATCTAAGTCTTTGCCAAGTGTGAATGGCAAGTATCACTGTGCCATTATTTGAGAAAGCGATCTGTAAATCATGGAGCCTTTCATATCTGGAAGGTATCATGTCTATTCTTAATTATCTTAACAGCATGTCAAAGAACTCTGATAAAAGAGTTAAAATGCATACAGCAATTCTATCAGTAGCAAAGTGCTGATTTTTATCAATTTATAGTGCTGATTTTTTTGTTGGCAAAAAACTTTTATAATTTATTCATTTCTTTGCTAGAGTTATGGCAGCACCAGCTTTGATATGTGGTGTTAGGCCATATAATAGGAAAGATGAATCATCATTTCAGAGATCAAAAAGTAATTAAAAGGAGAAATATAGGAGATTAAATAGGATTCAGTGGATTAATGCCATAATGGAGGTAGACCAGTATAATTTGGATATGTCTTAAGAAGATTATTTGGCTCTGCCCTCCAATGGATGAAAGGAGACTGACTTGGATGGGTATAAGAAAAAGATTGTGTAATGCCTGCAAATTTAAGCAAAGGGCAGAGAATAAGGGAAACCACTGAGTTAGGGAGCTATAAATAGAATGTGTCTGTTTGGTGTAATGGAGTCCACTCCTTTAAAACAAAGAGTGATCCAGCCAAGTGAGTTGTTCAAGTGGGATCTCTGTGTAGAGTGTAACAAATACACACCCGGTTTGACAGTCTTTAACATGTGTCTACTTCTAAACCCATGTCATCCAAACACCTTAGAAACCCTGTGTTTCCCACTGAATTTTCCAGTAAATCTCCATATTGATTGAATAAGTATCATAAAATCGGCCTCTTATTTTTAACACTCACATTCATCTGACAGAAAATATATATTTATGTGATATTATTAAAAGGTTAATAGTCAATTGATTAATATAGTGATTGTAGGCAGAGCAATCCCAGCCAAGATATGCACGTGCTAATCCCTGGGAATGGATTGTTAGACTGCATGGCACAGAGATGGTATATGATGAAAATAAGATTGTTTTGTAAATGACTGTAAAAATAGGGTCATTGTCTCAGGGGGAACAATATAAACACAGATCTCTCCGAGAGAAAGAGTGAGATAAAAGTTAGGTCAAATCACAGACTTAGGATGAAGGAAATAAGGTCAGAGTAAAAGCTTGTCCAAGATTTCAAGGTGGAAAATGAGGATTAAAAGTCAAGCAATGTGGTCAACACCTGGATTTTAAAATAAACAAGGATGTAGATTTTTATTCCAGAAAGCAACACTTGTTGAAGAGACTTACTTGATTTGAGTTTCAGCCTAGACTTCTGGATGTACAGACCTGTTATATACATAAGTATCTTGTTTTAAAACTCTAAGTCTGTTATTTTTTTAAATAATACAAATCTAACACACCTAATTTTGAATACTTTGTAGCTTTCCAACTTGCTTAAGGAATTTTTAAAAAATCCTATGTTAAGAAAGATTTTTCCTTGTGGAAGAGCATGCCCTGGAAATATACTTTACCTCTGAAGCATCCCGTGGGGATAGAAATTGTATAAATAAAAGCCCAATTTGTTGACTACATGATGGAATTATCTAATGTCCAGTATCCTTGGCAGAATTATTTAGTCATGGTAGCCTTGACTTGGAAATAAATAAAAAGTTCTGTAAAGACTGGGCATAGTGGCGTGCACCTGTAATCCCAGTGCTTGGGAGGCTGAAAGCAGGAGGATCACTACGGGTCCCATCAGTGTAGTGAGGCCCTGTAGGCCTTGTACTAGATGCATAAAAATAAAAAGCTGTGTAAAGCCAAGAGCAAACACAGTGCGGATATGCTGTCATAGCACTTCGTTGCCAAGAATCAGAATGCTTGAGCATAAGAGTCCAGAAAAGAGAAAAATAAAAAGACATTCATACCCTACATTTTCTCCTAAAACATCATATTGAAGTTGAGCTTTTGTACTAGAAGTGGAGAAAGCAGGGCTTGTGACTATAGTGACAAAAGAGAATTAAATTAGTAAACCCGTGAAAAGTAATTTTCTTAGAAGAATAAGGTATGGCCTCTTGAAGAGGAAGGATCATCGGCTCTTATGTTCAGCAGTTTGGGGTGTCTTTTGCTGTCTTACTTGTGGGGACTTTGATTTTGTTTGATTTTGAAATCTATCCATTTATCGTATGTCTTGGGTCATTCCCGTATCGTGTTCCTAAACTTTTACATACGCTATGTATGACAGATACTTCTTGTAGATAAGATGAGCTTTATGGCATTTTAGTTCCATGATGAGCATGAATAATTGAGTTTTGCAGTCAGCTATTTTGACCCTGCTTACAAGAAAAAAATATATCACAGTGCATGCTTAGAAATCTCTGTGTTTAAATCCATGCTCGGAAACAAAACTTGTCAGACTTGGTATGACTCACTAGAAAACTTTGAAAAAAAAAAAAAAAAAGAAAACACCAAACTAGAAAATAGCCATATGCTGTAAGAGAGATAGCTCAGCAGTCTAGGTGCCTGCCTAGCAAGCTCAGGGATCCAGGTTCTAGTCTTGGTTCTGCATGCCATGTTGGCCCTGGAGGGAACGCCATGCCAGCCACCAAAACAGGGCATGGTGGCACATGCCTGCAATCCCAGAGCTGTGGAGGCTAAAACAGGAGGCTCACTAATAGTCTGCATTGCATGCAAGTCCTTGTACCAAACCCATAAAAAAGAAAATATCCATACATGCATATTGTTAGCCATAAGGAGAAAAATAAGAATTACACACTTTACAGAATGTAAACAAGTATATCAGTCTCAGTAAATATATTAAATACAACTAATTTTATAACTAATCACAAAAATATATAATATAAATATGAAATTATCAAATATATAAACTTCTTAAAAGTTGGCAGACTAGGGAATGTGATAGCCAGCCTCCATGACAGCCTCCACGGCACCTGCTTCCTGGTGTTATTACGCTTACAACATGCCCAGCAGATTAAGGAAGGATGGCCAGGGCGACCAAGAAAACAGAGAAGCAATTTATAGTTCTTTTCAGACAGTATTATAAAAGACAAGGCAGTTTTCGCCTTGCTCCCTGTGACTGAGAAATCTGAATCAAAGCAGCTGTCATGCAGTTCATGAGGCACTTGACAGGCACCTGTGGACAGAATGGAGCCACCTGGCTATCAAGCGCCACAATCCACCCACCATTGCCAAATCTGCTGCCTGCTGTTCAGACTCCCCTCTGCTGCTTGAATCACTCCTCTGCAAATGTGATTTTCCAACACTTGAAAGTCCCAGGTGATACCTGCATATAAGTTAGTGAGAAACTCAGAGCCAAGATTGCCTGGTTGAGCAGCTCCTTAGTGCTTGACCCACGGAAGACGTGGGGCATGACAGTGTCACTTGTTTTTAGTCACCAAGTTTTAGAAAACTTTACTTGTAATAAACAGTGTTTGAGTGACTACTTTCATTTATCTGTTTTGAAAGTCTAATTTAATGAATGTAATTTGGATTGAGACAGTCCAAAAACCAGCGCACTAAGTAATCTAAGTTGAAAACAGTCATATCGCCTTGCTCAGCAAATGTAACTGTCTTCATCCAGACCAAAAACACGTGGCGAATTCAGAACAGCTTTCTCACAGTAGCACAATGGACACGGCTCAATGACTAATAACAAGAGAACAGCTGATAGATAAAATGAAATATGATCATATAATGGAATATTATCTATCAGTGACTATTTGCAAAGTACACCTGGGATAGATATTTCAGACAAAGCAAAATACAATATAAAAATATTTTATGCAAATTTCAGGCACAGGACAAATTGACTTTTAGGTTGGTAGAAATAAGCAACAGAATAAGCAAGACAGTAATAATTTTAGAAAGAGTAATATTGTTATTATTATTATTATCATTATTATTAATCATTTGATGCCTGACTGTTAGAAAGTGTATCAAATGAGAGAAAGTTGCCCTTGAGACAGTGTGTGGTATGGAGAGAGGTTGTGCTTTTAGGTCCTGAAAATACTCTGTTTGTTGACTTGTTTTGTGTTTACAGATTTACATAGATGTTTGCTTTATACTTACTCGGCTCTGTGTACACTGTGTGTACTATTTGTGACGCGTGTTCCTGCAATGCTTAGCAATGTGGATGTCATCTCAGAAAAGCCTTGTTACAAGATGCTGTTACTACCTCTTTCAGTGTAGTTACACGAATCAAGTTGGTTTAGACCAATCATTTCACATAGCACATGGTACTTAATAACTCTACTACCAGCCTTCTCATTAATTTTTGTTTGTTTACAGGGTATCGCTTGCCCGGCTAGTCTGGCCTCTAGTTTCTAATCATCTTATCTCGCAGCTGTGTAGCTTTATGCACTGTACCACAAGCCCTTTTGATACAATCAAGTGCTGCAAGAAATATGAAATATGTGAGGCTTCTGCTCACATGAAAGAGTGTGCTGCTTAACAGTAAACTTCCATTTAACAAGTCAGATTATACTTTGTAACAATGATAAAAGTGCAATATTCTATTACATAACTGTTTATTACCATAAAAATGCTATATACAGCTCCAAGTTGTGACACTGTACTTCCGTACAGGTAGCAGTGAAGCACTCTTCTTTGCATCTGTATCAGCAAGAATATGTGAGCAGGGCATTACCCCGTCTTCTGTGCTACTAGTTATTGACTGATACATACTTTACAGTACACGATTTTATTTCAGAATATGCATTCACTTAATCGGCAGTATGTAGCATTTTACTGTGTCCCAGAAAAATCCTCTAATAGCTGTACAAATGTTAGCATTTGATTTCCATAGTAATAATTTTTACCATAAAAATCATTTTTATCGACTCAAGTTTATAGATTTTGAAGCTGAGACAGACCTGTAAGTAAACCATTGACAGTTGTCTTGTCAGCTTTCCTGTTGCTGAGGCCAAACACTTGATGCAACCTAAAGAGGGAGAAGTTTAATTTAGATAATTTTTGCAGATATTGTCCTCCACAGTTGGCTCACCCCTAAGTCAGAAATATGGCAGTAGGGTTGTGGTGGACTAAAGTTTCTGGCTTAAGATTCCAGGGAGAGATAAGTTCCTCAAACATATACTCCCAGTGACCTACCTTCTGCTACTGGGCCCCATGTTTTATCAAGCAATTCAGTTACAAAAATCTGTAGAATAATTCATGGAAAAGCTTAGCTCTCTAAATACCGAAAGACTTCCCCTGGAGTCTCTAAATTATACCAGGTTGAAAATTTGGATTAACTGGCAGGACAATAATGCTGTAAGAGTACAAAGAGTCAAACCCAGGCAGAGTGGTCCCTGGCCTGGGCACTTAAGGACTAAATTGTTTTTATTTGTTGTCTTTAAGGTTTTGTTTTCTCGCTGTTGTTTCATCAGCTGTTTGTTTGCTTGTTTGTATTTAATGCAGGGTCTACGGGGTCAACAGCGTCGCATTGCACAGATAGCCCTTGCACTGATTCTCCTATTTTCAGCCTTCCAAGCCCTGGGATTACAGGCACAAGCCACCATGCCCAGTCTCAATCCCCATCTCAGTTTATGCTGGGGGCCAGGCCAACACAGTAGGCAGGGGATACAATCTCAACCCCTTGTTTGTTTTCGTTTGTTGTACAGTGGATCAAACTCAGGAACTCGCTTGCACTTGCCAAGCAGGCTCTTGTGCCCCTGAGCTACAGCCCTGACTTAAATAGCTGGTTGACTTTTGATGGCTGGCTGGTTTGCTTCAAGCAGAGAAGAGGAGAAAGGTAAAGTAAAGCCTCTTTACTTCTATGCAACACTTCTATGCAAGAGTGTTTTGGTGGGGCCGGGGAGATAGCTCAGTAGAATAGTTGCTTGCCTGGCAAGCACAAGGGCCTGAGTTCCATCCCCGGTTCCACTGGGGGTGGGGGGAAGAGTGTTTTGGTTTGCAAACTGAAACAACAGGAAAAATTTTGCTTCCATTGACCATCCCTGTGTCGGATGACCAGCATGACAGCAGCTGTCTTCGCCTCACAAACACAAGTGGTTTCATCTTTCCCAGAATCATGGAATAAATTAAGCCTGGAACCCAGGTACCATCCCATAATCTCATCTTTGTGTGGTAACTGCACCCTTCAATCCCACTGTGCTCCTTAAACAAAATGAGCTTGAGGTGGGGTGACTGATTACAAAATCATACAAAGTTAAGGACAGAGAAAAGCCCAAAAGCAGGCCAAGACTTTGTCAATGGCTGTGAATATATAAGATTAAGAGCAGTACACGCTCCCCTTGATCTGTTCACTGTGATAGTTCTTACATAAGCAAAATTCTTTAGAGATTCCAGTGTTAGAACAAAACGGGCCACCCTAGAGTCTCTTCTAAGATTGAAACAGTGACAGATGTCACCCAGGCGCTGCTCCTCCTGTGTCTTCCCCAAAACACTCATCCACAGCGTTTACACTCCTGGTCATCTCAGGCCCTGAAGAGTCTTGATACAATTGATGTCCGAAGATCCAAAACGTCTAATGTCCAAAAACGCACATGTGGATACTGACCTTTTTCTAAATTTTGAAGGCAGATATCTTGTAAAGGGCATTTTTTTTCTCATACCATGATCTTTATGTTAACATGCAATGAATTGCAGGATGTCAGAGTGTTTCAGAGAAAGTTTAGATCTTTGGAAGTCAGGAAAAATAATAGCAGACATAGAGTTCTAAATATAAATATAATTTTCTTTGTTCTAAGGAAACAAAATCTTTGCTTAGAGTGAGCATTGTAATTTATGGACAACTCAGTGAAAAGTAAAAGTATAGCTTGTGGGAACAGGCCACAGGCATAACCAAGTACACCGAGTAATTCATGTTCAATATACATTTAATTATAAAATCAATAAGAAATATTCAACCCCTAACACCAACAAGCCAAGAACAAGTAAGTGAGAGAGAATTCACTTGAAAATTTCTGACAACTTTGAAAAAATATATTCCAGGAAAAATGGAAAAGTAATATGTGAATGAAGTTATGTTTGTGGTCTCAAAATGGAGAGAGACAGGATCTAGAGACCCCCCAAGAATTAGTAGTCAAAGAAGAAAAAAATATTGCAAAATATTACAACTTTCATAAACCCTTCTTATTTTTATATTTAAACTATATTTTCTTTGGCTAAAACTGTTCTAATTCAACCAGAGGCAAGACCAAGAGACTCCAGGGAGGCAGAAAAGGAAATAAAAATTTCATATAAAGTAAAGAAATAAAGAAAATATTTATTTCTTTTGACAGCATATCTCTTTTGTGCATGGAAGTATGTTCATATTTTAAGAAGGTTTATTCATACATAAAAAATCCAAATATTCCTTTAGCAGAAAGATATTTTGCAATCTATTTTTATTATAAATAAACACAATTATTGGTGTGTATTTATATTGCCATCCTGAAAAAATTATCCCAGACTAAAGTTTTCCAGGATAATAAAAGAAGGCTTCAACAAAACTGTAGGGAAAGCTCATCAAAAATACTTTTCCAATAAATACCTGGATACATTATTTTGGAAAAATGTTACTTATTGACAATTGCCTCCCCCAAAATTCAGATACATTTTTTTGGTTTCCACTGAAACATTCTATTTCTAAAAGATTGCAGATAACAATGATTTCTACTAAATTATATATTGGATATTAATAAGTTTTCTCAATGCTTATAGAAATCCCACTACATCCCTGGCATGCACTTTTTGAGATAAATTCCCAAGTGAAGAATGGTGGAAAGGATTTCTGGACTTTAAGGTTCTTAGGTATCTTTGGGGAGTCACACATCAGAAAATCAAACAGGATCGGTCTGCTTGGTACAAATTTCTAAGCATACACACTGCTGGATGAGTACATTATCAGTATAGACATTGATCAATGGATTAATTAACATTTAATTAATATAGTGAATTTTTGTATTAAAATCTGTGCTCTTCAGAAACCAGTGTGATTCCCCTCAAGAAGGGTAAGAGATATAGGACAGCTCAGGGCTTAGTCCAAGCTTCAGAACTGAACGATGAATTTACAGGGAAGGATTTCAGGATAGCAACCTGCAAAACACACTTGAATTTCCTTTGAATTTTTGTTCTTCTGCGTTAGCCTAAGATCACACATCATTGAGGCATCTATGTAGCCAGCCTCCATTCACTGTCTGCTTAGCATCCTGTCCCTATACTGGATAACATCCTTCATGGGGAGCTCTTTCTGCTCTTATGAGTTTATAAGCTCATGAAAGAAAACAAGTTTAAATTCATAAGTGACTAATGGGTGTTCTGCATGTGCATAATCTGTGTGCTGTGGGAACATATTTAATGTTACACCTGAGGAAGCACAGGCAGGGAGACAAGGGTCAGGAAGGAAATGGGACAGTTCTGTGCTGAATGGCGCTCAGGCCAATCACCTGCAAAGGGTTAAGATAAGGCATGTGAAAAACTTAAGTTTTGCCCCATGCCTGGCTAGGGAGAGTGAGGGCAAGCATGGCCCTGGCTGAGTCTGACAAGGTGGCTGCGACATAGTTAATCGTGACCTAATGGTAATTAAAGCGTTTTCATATGTTGTCTTATTAGAAGTAACCAATAAAAATAGGAAATAAAATTTGATATGCTCCATTCTGCATGTCAATAAGATTAAGAGGATGGCAGAATAGGGAGGAGCATAGGTGCAAATGTTAAAGTTATAGACAATCTGCCCCACATCGGGATGGAAGTGTTTCTATCCCACTCCTCCTGTATCACCCATTTCATAAGGCCTGACCTTTGGAGGCTGCTCTCCATCTTTCCTACTCTTTGCTTCCCTGCAGAAGAATGTCTGTGCTCTCTTCTCTGCCTCCCTAACAGGTTTCTCTTCAGATTTCCCTCATTTTTATCCTTTGAGTCTTCTTGGATTCTTACCTTACCATGAAGGACGTTTCTCATCTCCCAATGACGTGGCCAATCCCAGCCACCAACTACTTAGCCTCATTAAATTGCTGTATCTTTCTCTGTGTCAGTTAATATTAATATAATCATTAATTATTTATGCATTTGTCATTCTACAAAGTCATTATCCCCATTGGGCAGGACTCTCTTCTGCTTGAGCCCACTGCTATGCGGCAGCTATGAAAACCTGCACCCGGTATATATTTGGTGTTAAGTAATTTTGAAGGAATGAACCAGTGGTGTGAATGAATACCATATATTCTTCCTGTGTGTAGCCCATTTTGAACATGATAGATGCTGTCATCAAGGTCTTTATATTTTACTAAGCAGAGGAAGGTTTTTCTATTTTATAAAATAATCACACACGAATCAACCCAGATTGGGAGCTGTGCATATACACTATATTAGAGTGGGGCTCTTAACCCAGTGCTGGCCTTCCCAAGCCCTTAATTCTGTATTTCTTGTCTGACTTATTTCAGCAGCTAATTCAGTCACTTATTAATTTAGACAATAGTCATTTGCTAAATTCTTTCTTTTTTGTTTTATGTGTTTGGTACAGGGTCTCACTATGTAGCTCAGACTTCCAGTGATTGTCCTATTTTCAGCCTACCAGCACTGGGATTATAGGCGTGTGTCACCACAGCTAGACCTGGTTGCCTGCTCAGTGCACCCCAGGGGTAAGACTGGAGTGGATGGGCCAGGGAGATGGCTCAGTGGAATAAGTGCTTCCCTGGCAAGCGTAAGGACCTGAGTTCAATCTCCGGTTCTGAAAAAAAAAAAAAAAGACTTGAATGGAGTAAAGAACTAGGGATCGAACCCTTGTCCCTACACTTGCCAAAGCGGGCACTTTGTTCATTGAATTTTCTTGCTGGCCCCATCTAAATTCTCATATACTTAAAATTAAGACACAAATGCAAAGATTCAGCTCCTGAGAAAATGCTGTAAGGGGACATGATGGTCATGTTAAACTATTTGAACAGCATATGATAAAAATGAAAGAGACATATATAAGAAATCTGTGGCAGACCAGGGATATAAAATAACATATTTTTAAGAAAAGAGCTAGACAAAATTCCCACAAGAGTGTTTTACTAAGTGACTCATAATGGAGAGGTGAGATTTTACCAAAAGTTATGGTGAGAAAAAAGTTCTAGTTTTGGAAATCAAGCTATAAAGCTTTTTATGAACACACAAGCAGGAAGGATTAGTCCTGTAGAGAGATGTACAGAAGCTTGGTATATCGTATTGACCAGGCTCATGAAGGAATTAATCCTGAAAAGGAAAGTTGCAAGAAGAAACTAAATGATCTTCACAATAAAAGAAATGGTAATTTAAACGTTGCCTATTTCTCAATAAGCACCTCTAAAATATGACTCCGCTGGTGTGGCATGCACGTATTTACATTGTATGAAACTGAGTCTAGGGACATAGTGATTTTCGCTTGATACACATTATAATACCTGAAATACCAAGACTTTAGGTAAAATACTGTAAGGTCTTCTGTTTGGTCTGTGAAAGCGCAAAGGAAGGTGTGGAGAGGAAATGACTCCAGAAACAACTACATGGTCTGTGATGACACAATGAGCAAGAAGGCGATGACCTGGGCTCGGGGCAGGCTGCTGTCGCCACACTTCAAAGACTTCTGAGCGCCAAAATATTAGGAATATAAGACTCGAAAAGCAGCAAACGAGGTACAGGTTTCAAAATCATTGGCACATTGATGATGCGTCTTATAATAACATTGGGGTTTATAAAGCAGAGAGCAAATTATTGAGAAGAGACACAGTGCGGCAGCTGTCCCAGGACGCACCAAACGCCTGCATCAAGAGCAGGACAAATACGGAAAACATCAGGGTTTTTGCACAACTGCCGATTTGGAAGCAAGCATACTACTGCTCATCGACAGATGAATAATCTGATCCATCCGCACAATGATTTCAAGATATAAAGAGGTGAGCAGGGGAGTCACGGAAGAGGCATAGAGGAGAAATTTACATGGGCATTGCTAAGTGGAAGAAGATAATTTGAAGAGTCTCCATGTTTTAAGATTCCCATTGTAGAATATTTTGGATAGGTCGTCTAGAGGGGATAAAAAATTCGTAGTTAAAATAGATTGAAATTCAGGCCTGGATATAACTCAGTGACACAGGGCCAGCCTGGAAAGCGCCAGGTCCTGATTTTGACTCCAGATCAAAACATAAAACAAAAAATGAATAATTAAATGAATTGCAACGCAGGACGGGATGAGCGGGCAGCCTCCTCATAGCAGTGTAGAGGGGAACCACGTCGTCAAGCTTCGGCTGGCATCCGCGGAACGTTCAGCATGAAGGGCGGCTGCTAAGGATGGGTACTATTGAGTCGCCACAGATCAGGAAAGCCTGACTGCTGGGCGACATGTGAGACGCAAATGCCAAGCGTCAGTACTAAAGCACACTGAGGTCCACACGATGGGCACGAGTACTCCGTAATTTCTGTCCAATTGCTCTGTAACCTTAAAACTGCTCCATAAAAAAAATTTTCATTAATTTAAAATATGAAAGGTACAAAATTCTGGTAAAGCGAATCACCAAAGGAATAAAAGAAAAGAAAATTAGCTGGGAAAATAACCCCCCACCCCAGAAAAAGGATGCGATCAAACTAATTATGGAAAAGAAATACTATGTGGTAGGAAAAATAAAACCAAATTTTCTCTAATTAATTAATAACAACAGAAAGTGATTGGAGACAAGCATTTCTTTGGGACTGAACTTGGAGATGGTGAATTACGCCCAGCACCAGGAGGTTCACTTATGTGTCATAATTTCTTTTTTAAGTGAACTTTCATGCTAGAGGCAGCGTGAGACTAAAAAAGGATGCAAATTTACCAGTATACAGCTCGTATATCATCAGTAAATTTACCACTAATAAGGTGAACCTCAAAATTTTCTTCAAATACTGTCACTGCCTAATATTTATACATAGGTCTTATATAGAAGTTCAAAAAATGCTTATTTTTCAGTATGTAGGAGAGACAAGATACATATTTAAATTCTTCTTTCCCATATTGGTTTGGAATTCAGTACACTTTTTTCAAATTCTGGAGAAATCCAAGTGCTTGAGAAATAAAGAATAAAAACTGAGATGGTAAGAGTTCATGGTATTTTTTCCACTTTATCCTGTCAGGGAAAGCTGAGCTCCAATACACGTCATGAGTGAGTAAATAGAAATGGTCTGAAAATGCCAAATAATTACCTACTACTTCAGTAATTTAAGGAGCGTTATCTCTGCAGTGTGTAGGAGATATCAAGGGTTTCCTGGGTTTTAAACCTTAAAGTAAAGCAATGTTGACAAGACCTATAGGTGAGAAGGCAGCTGGACCCTGCCACTCCCCTGATGTCATCTTTCCGTTTCAGGTGACCTTCGTATTTGTGTTATGGTCCATCTTGTGATGAATCTATCACTTCCTGCCTAGAAAAACTCTAGTTAGAGTAACTTAAAGTTTTTAGAGAGAAGCACTAATCCTGTTCCTCACCACCGTACCTCATCATGGAACAGACCTGGGGACACGGAGGTGTTTCCCTCGCTTGCTGCTTGAGCGCGCGCTGCTCATTTGGTTTTCTGCTCTATGGGGTGCTGCTGATGGAGCCCCAGGCCTCGCTTGTCTACTGCCAAGCTGCATGCCCAGTTCACTAACAATTTTTATTTTCATTTTTTTAAATTTATTTTTTTAAAGTAATTTTATTTTATGTATTTGGTACAGCGCCTCATTATGCAGCTCGGACTCGTAGTGACCCTCATGAGTCAGCCTCACCAGCACTATGATCACAGGTGCGTGCCACCACAGCCAGTCCCAGTGGCCTGCTCAGAGTGCCTGGAGGCGGGGCCGGCATGGCCCGTGGTGCCAGGGGTTGAGTCCCGGTCCCTGCACTTGCTTAAGCAGGCACTTACTCTGCTGTGCTATCTCACTGGCCCTCACCAACAATTTTTAAATAATTTAATGGAATATCACTTGTATTACTGAATGAACGTGAGTATTCTTTTAAATAAATTCTTTCCTCACGATTATTTTAGCTCACATGAAGCACTTAGAACTTACACTAAAAAGTTATTCAATCACATTTTTAAAAATACATAACTAATATTTAAATACTAAGCAATATAAAATCAAGCCAAAAACACACTTTTTTCTCTCATAGTAGCTCATATTATATTTTATTTTCTTATTCCATTGAGATAAAAAAGAAAGTTTCTCAATTCTAGGGTGTAAAACTATATTCTTTACAGAATACTATTTCAGCATATCCCAGAACATATACTTGATCTAAGAAAGCTAGCATTACTCAGAGAAGTTTCTTACATCCAGAAATTACAGAAGCATAAAATTTTTATATGATTCAATGAGATGTACATCACAGCTTACCTTGAAGAAATTAAGATTATCCACAAAATTATATCTGTTTATTTGGTCGTCAGACTGGATTGTAACGGAAATGATATTAAAGACATAGATTTCACAGAACTTACAAGTAACTGAAATCAATACTTACTTTCTTAATTTTCTTATTTGATTTAATGTACTTATAAGGGGATAATTGCACAAAACTGTTTGCACTTCTTTCTCTTCCCAAATTTCTACTCTAGCAATAATGAAGTCAGAAAAAAAACAACTTGAAAGTCTATGCACAGGCTCCCTGGATACAGTAAATTTTACATTGCAGAACATCAAACTTTATTAACTGAATAATAGTACCTATAATTTGAATCTCTGTGAAACATATTAATGAAGAATGAATAATATCTAAAGCAATAAGGAAAAGATTCAAAATATATTAACTGATTATTCCATAGCTTTATTTTCTTCAAGCTTTCCTTTGCTATTATAAATCTTTCACCGTACTAGCCATCCAATGAAAATGTATTATTTGATACAAATGTATGAAAATTTTACTGTTTGAGTGAAAAATAGGATTGAGAATTGGTGACAAGGGAAGAGTTTGTAAAAGGTTAAAAAGTGAGTTTAACTCTTTTTCCTGTCATGGAGGTCAGCACATGATGTGGGTTTCCCAGCTTCCAGGCCCCCTTCCGGTCCACATCTGATATGATTTAATGTAATCCTCATAACAATCCTACATTAAATTAAGTGCGAATTCTCCTAGTTTTATTCATATGGTAAGTATAGAAAAAAACTTAAGTAAATGTGTGTACTCACAGAATCAGTGAGTAAAAGAGGAAAACATAAAAACGGCAAAATATTTAAGCATTACGCTATTCTAGTAGTTGGTTAATCTGCGTGATTGGTTAATTTTGTAAATACCGAAGGAATGCGTCACAGGTGTAAATGCATATTTTGATAATACGGTGCAAAACTGAAGCCTTGGCGTTAGAGATGACTTATTAAGTGGTAGTATCAATTGAAGTGGTGCTGAGGTAATGTTTCCCTGCAGCCTCGGTAGGATCTGAATTAGCGCCACCGTAGGACTGCATTTCTCTGAGGGGCAGAGTCGTAGATCCAGAAGGAAGGGTGAGAAAGGGGTGAGCCGCCGCTGCCTCCTCCTGCCCTACAGACACACGAGGGATCTTCCGCGTGCCCTCCCGTGACCTTCTCCGCTGCGCTGTACCAGCGCCAGACGGACAAACATCTCGAGCAGCAGAGACAAGAGTGATTCTGAAGCCCTGGAGGTGAAGAATGCAGCCCAGCCACCTGGGGCTCTTCAGCCTCCGGACGAACAGCCGGAGAAAGCAGGCACCACCGTGCCTTTGGAGTGACTTGTCCTGACCCCTAATCCTGCTCTAATGAGCAATGTGTGTGAAGTGTGGCCCGCATCCCAGAGCATGCCATCTCACCACTCCCTTTGAAGGACAACATTGGGGAACAGCAACAGAACTGAAGCAGGATTAGCAATTCCAAGCCATCGGGAATAAAGGCTCAGGGAGCCCCAGCACGCAGGGTCAACAGCTGCCTAAGGGAATGCTCGCTGGCGCACATGGACTGCGGAAGGAACGCGGGCAGCACGACCTCCAAACGCCTGATACAACCACCTCGCCAGACAGAGAAATAAGGGCCATCGCTGTCTTCAGCCTTGTCCTCTTATTTTGTAAAGTGTGTGCTCGTGGTTGTACCAAACAACTTATTTCATCTTTTATCATATAATATGAATGATTTTAATTCATAGCGTTTAAGTATTGTTAATTTTACATCATAATATTTAAATTATAGGCGATCTAAAAGGATGCATATGACTGAGGAATTTTATTTCTTTTCCTCTGAAAGGGACCAGCGTGCTTTCGGCTGTCCTCCGCAGAGCTGCACTGTGTGAGGCAGCTGGGGCTGCACCTGTTTTGAGACTAAGCATGATTTAAAGACACAAATATGAGAACCAGTTCTGGAAAAGGTAAACTTAGACCGTTGTTAATTTTTTTGCCAACTTGATCAGGCTACCAGGGATCTCGATATTGGGATAAACCTGATTCTGCTCTGATTGTGAGGCTGTTTCTGTATGAGATTAAAACTTAAACTGGTGCCAAATAAAAAAAATAGTTTCCCCATACCGCACGGATATGGCCTTATCACATCAGATGAGGACCTGCATAGAACGAAACATGCTATTTTATGGAGAATTTGTATTATCTGATTTCATTCAAACCAGGATACCATTCTTCCTGCAGTTAGAGTTGTCAACATGGGATTTCTCATGAGTTTTGAGCCTCTTGGCCTTCATGCTTGAGTGCTACCCATGACCCTTTTAGTTTCCAGAGTTTAAACTTAGTGTGGACTGCACTGCAGGTGCTCATGTGTCACCAGCTGGCTGCATCTACATCCGGGGACTTTTCAGCTTCTATAGTTTTATAATTCAATTCTTTAAGTAAGTCTATGTCTATATCTACATCTACAGCTGTCAGTCAAAATCTATCTATCTATCTATCTATCTATCTATCTATCTATCATCTACTTATCATCCATCTATCTGTCTATCATCTATCTATCTATCTATCTATCTATCTATCTATCTACCTACCTACCTACCAATCTATCCTTTGGTTCTGTTCCTCTGGTGAGCCATCCCCTCATCATCTTAGAATTCCACATCTCTAAATTGTATACATCATTTTGTACATTGGCTGTCATCACCCCTGTTTCATACATGACAGTAATGCAAGCAACTAAAAAGTTTTACAAGAGATGGGAAGGGAAGGGAAAAAATGGAAAGAGGATGTAAAAAAACACAAAGATAGTTCTATACCAAGATGTATGTTCACCAACTCTAACAAGAACCCCAATCCAATCCAGTCATGCACTAATAAAAGTATCTGTATATAGATACAGTATCTTTGTATACAGATTTACAGTATATTAAATATATATAGATGTGTATCTATATCTATATGAGTCGCAATGTTTTCAATAGCAGTGAGTAGACGTGGGGCCTCACTTCACCTAATAGGATAAATGTTTCCTGCAGCACATACTGTACAATGTATTTCTAGAAATAACAGCTACATTGTTCTTACTTGCACCAACAAATGATTGAATTTCTGAGCTATTAAAAGTAGCACTTGGAGGCTTCTGAGAAACACAACCACTCTTCTCTCTTGCTGTGGCTTGCTGGATGCATCAAGAGCATTAGTATGGTTGCTCCTGCACTATAATTTAGAAGCACTGATTCCCTTGGGGTCAGGAACCCTGCTGCTTTGTCTAAAGAATTTCACAAAGCTCTTCATAAGATGATGTCTGAAGTAAGAGCTACAGTGCCAACCTCTGAAATGAGGCTACTTCAGTTTTTTCTCTGCTCCCAAACAACATTTATACTTTTTGTAAGTGCCTGAATTTTGCTAGAGAAGAATTTTTTTTTCCATTTATGTACATGGTACAGGGTCTTACTACACAGCTTGGACTCATAGTGATCCTCCTGTTTTCAGCCTCCCCAGTGCTGGGATTACAGGCGTGCACAACCATACCTGGACTTGGTCACCGGCTCAGTGCATCCTGTTGGTGGGGCCAGGATGGCATGCGGGAGAAGGGATGGAACCCTGGACCTTGTGCTTTTTCCACTGAGTTATCTCGCCAGCCACTAAGGAAAAATTTATGTTAGCACAAAGATAACAACTGCTTACATATAAGTACCTTGAGAAAGTATTGTGGACTTTGAGGTCACTGATTTAGTATCAATGTGACTTGGAGTAGAAGTGAGCATTTTCCAGGTCATACAAAGGAGGAAAGATAGAATATTTGTATGCCTAAAATGAGGAAATTCACATAGAAAAAGTTATAAAGAACTCCAAAGCAAGCAATGAGTCGCTAGTGATGTCTGAGAATCACAGTGTAACTCTCAAAACTTGTGATTCAAAAGTATTTCATAATTACATAAGTAATTATACAAATAAAAATAAAATTTTCATGATAGAAAATTAATCATGAATATTTTCTCATTAATTTTTAAAGTTATTCAAAATGAAATGATTATTTTATGAAGCGGTAAATTATTAAAGTGTATTACTATTTGTTTTCCTTTTCTGTATATGTTTTAGTAATTCTCAACTTCTAGAAGGAAAGTAGGATTGTTTTCTAAAAATTAATTTTACTGTTACACTTAGATATACAAACTGATAACATTCATAAGGTGGAATCTGTACCTGTACCTGACATATCTTGATCCTTCTTTTTCTTCCTTTTCCCACCTCTCCTTTCAACAGTTTTCCTTTTCTTATTAATGAAGGTTTTGAAATAACTTCTTTACACATTATTGTTGGTAATACAAAGACAAATTACCTTCTTAGGCTTCTTTGGTACTATTGTCCAGTACTTTTCAATGTATTTTTCTAGAGAATAAAGGACAATCTGCCCATAAGTATATTTATGAATATATAATACTAAAGTTTATGAATCTGTAAAAATTAAGGCATAAATAAATTTATAATGAAATGGTTAATTAAATAAATTGCAGGTATAATTTTTGAATAGATTTTAGAGTGAATGAATGAATGAATGAGTGAATGGATGAATTTGTTTATTTATTTTGTGTGGTACCAGGGATCAAACTCACGACATTTTGCTTGCCAGGCAGGTTCTTAACCCACTGAGCTATCTCCCAAGCCCCTAGAAATTATTTTTAAAGAACTATCAAATCATAAAATTGACAGATTTTTTCAAAGGAAATTTCTTTCTTTCTTTCTTTTCTTATTTTTTTTTCTTTTTTTTTGATTTTTTAGAGAAGGGTCTACAGGGTGTTCCGGGTTTCACTACTAGGTTGGACTCATAGTGATCCACCTGTTTATTGCCTCCTAAGAGCTGGGATTACAGCATGCACCACCAAACCCTGTCTCAATACCCCTCTCAGGGAGCCCCAGTGGTGGGGCTGACACAGCAGGCCTGGGGATCAAACCCTCGGCCCCTGCTCCTGCTTGTAGGGGCTTTAATCCATTGAGCTATTTGTCCAGCCCTACAAAATTTCCAAAGAATGTTAAACTGTAAAAATAATGTGTAACTTCAAACAATGAAAAGTTATGAAAGATAATATGAATCTGACATTAGAAGCTCAGTATTCAATGTACATGTGTATATGTAAGCGAATGCATAAAATATACTTGTAGTACCTACATACATAAATGAATAAACAGTGTGTATAATAATTTGAATATAATCTAATTGAAAAAGTTGATTACTTAAAACATTTAAGTGTCTTGGGCTAGAACATTCAGATCCAAGTTCAGTATGCAGCGCTGGGGAGATAGCTCAGCAGCATAAGTGCCTGCCTAACAAGCTCAAGATCCTGAGTTCAATCGCTGGAGCCCCATGCTGTGGCGGCCCTGAACTGGGTGTGATGGTGCACACCTATAATCCCAGCGCTGGAGAAGCTGAGGTAGGAGGATCATTACGAACTGGAACTGCGTAGCAAGAAGTTCTTTAAAAAGAAAAGCATGCATTGTATAAACTTCAGAAAAATGATGCTATATAAAAGTATAGATTTATACATACATAACAGAAGACAGTATGTTTTTAAAGTTGAAATAACTCAAATAAGAAAAGAACATTTAAACATCGTGAATTTGTATAGATGTTAAGTATTACATATCTCACAAATATTTTTACAAAAGATCTACAATCTGAGGTACAGGATCTCAGGATAAATCCTGA
>NDGM011188454.1:0-11907 GCA_002564305.1 Octomys mimax
GCTTTACTTTTTAATACCTCGTGTATCTGGGAGTCTTCTTATGGGTTTTTATAATAGGATTCCTTCCCCCAGAAGACAGGCTTTTTAAGAGAAAGCTTAGATCCTCCCCCTGCTCCCCGGCATTCAATTCATTCTGGGAATATTGCACATAATTTCCACATGAAGTTATGTCTTGACTGCCAGGGAGGACTGCTCTAGCTGGCTTCCTGCCTTTAGAACTCCCTAGGAGGGAATCTGACACAAGTCTCTGTATATAGGTCTCACTTTGAAACTCAAGTTTTTCCTAAGCATTCTTTGAGCAGATTTCCTTTTAGGCACTGAGGAAAGGCTGAAGAACTTTTGTGCTTCTGTAGCATTTTTTAGCTTGGAATCGAGCGCCCGTCTTTCTTTGGTAAGGACTCCTCTCTTACTGAGTTGGTTGGGAGAGAGGAAACATTAACCCAGCAATTTAAGACTCAGAAGACTCAATCCCCTCAATCAATGAATTCTAGTCTTTTGCTTACTGGAGTTGCCTGGGTTGCTGTGGTGAGACTTCAAATGTGAATTAACAGGGGATCCTTGACTCACAAACTCAATTCATCACAAGGGATGGCTGTAAACCAAGTTGGTCATAAGTCAAGACTATTTTTTCCCATACAATACAATGAAAATACCCATAATGCATTTGGACCCTCCCAAAGTAGCCCTTAACTAACCTTTTCATAATAAAAAGGGTTGCATAAAGTGTGTAATTTACCAGAAACACCAATAATTTTCCTAGTATATTCACCAAGAGAGTATAAAATATTCCTACTTTACCAGAAACAACAATTTCATAGTGTACTCCCCATTCAAGGTGACATCTTTAGCTTGCTGGAAGGGAAGATGACACGGAAAATGGAAAGTGCTTATTGTTTAGAAGAAGAGTCCCCTTCCATAAGAATATCAGGAACCTGGGCTCCTACTGACAAATTATGTTCCCTCACATACGGGCACTGCAGGACTGTTTACAACTGCACAAGTGGCTGGCATTCTGGTCATAACTCAACACTTTGGTGGTAAGTAAACCCAAAATTCCAGTCATAACCTGGTTGCTCACACATGAGACCAGTTGTAACTTGAAGGTCCACTGTAGTCACTGTTTATCAAACTCTGGAGAAAAGGCGCTCTTAGACTGCCCTCCTCAGGATGTGGAGGTATTTATGGCCTGTTATCTTTAGGGGTTTAGCCAACGTTTTCAAACAAATAAAAATGCCCTAGTCTACATCTGCATATTCACATTTGTCAAAGCCTTTAAAACATAAGCCAGCATATAAAGAAAAGTTATCTCCAATGGCAATAACTTACAAGGTACCAAAAGCATTACATACTAGATGTATTAACTGCTTACACACTCCTCTGAAATAAAGACCACCATTCCCATCTCTGTCAGAAAACCTGAAACCCAGAGCTCATACAGCCTGTGGCCAAATTGGAAACCAAATCCATATCTCATTCCAAAACTCAACCTGCAAATAATGAGTGCTGTGACAGCTGTCTAATACAACTATCTCTTGAGCTGTAGTTGTTACAAGGGATTGAAATATGTTCAGCCCACCACACATTGTAGATTTCAGAAATAACGTACACATGACTATTTCTCTTATATAGTAACTCCGTTCAGTACATAATGCGAACTCTTTTGGGAGTAGGCGTAATTCCAGGTGCTAAGGACACAACTAAAACTAGGTGCTAGGTGTACAAAACTAAAATCCCTGTCTTCACGATGAAATAAATTCATCAGAGTCATACTGTAATTACATATATATATATATATACATATATATATTTTGCATTTTACCAATTAAACGAAGCTAAATGTAGTTATTATAAAGTGAAGCTCAAAAAGAATTTTACTATTTAAAATGAACCTTCAGACTGGACATAAGTGGACACCACTGGTACTATTTAACTAATTATCAGGACAGGGTCCAGTAGACAGATAAGGGAGGGATTTGTTTGCAGTAAAATCCAGTTTGAGAGAAACAATATCTGGGTCATAGAGGAAATATTGGGCAATTTCCTTGGGCAATCCCATTTATCTATCACATATCCACCATACAATTTGGGCAACTTATTACTATTTTGGTAAATTACGATTAGAATTTTATTGATACAAAGGACTCTCAGGAGCACTGCTTTGGGGGGGAAGTATATTATTTTATTTCTGGTTTACCTGTTAACTCTGGGATTCTGAGGTTCCATCTAAAGCTCAAATAGGAGCAACTGGCTGGCTCCAGTAGGGTAAAAAAATCACATCTTGTCTTGAATGTCAGTCCTTAGAATTTTTAAAGAAGAGGCACTCCTATACTTAATGCCAGTCAAAGGCTAAAGTTTAACCAACTGATTCATATTGCAGGAAAAAAATGTCAGTAATGTAACTTTTGGTATTTCTGTCTCATCCTTTAGTGGCCAGTAGTATAAGTTCGGATTTATTGTTACCACAGGGAATTCTTCCCAGTCCCTGAACAGGTAAGCGATGAGGCATTATCCTCTCCATGTTCCAAGCGAAGAAAAAGAAGGTGCAGAAGACTGGTCTAAATATGGGATTTCTCTTTGCCTCGCAGTTTCTTCACTCTCAACTCCTGGATTGGGTTTTTGCTGGCCCCTAGCTGGAAGCGCCTGGTTTAAGCCGCTAAATTGGGAGCCGTAAAACTACATTTCCCACAATGCCACGCGCCGACCAGGCTCTCTTGGGATTCTCTAAGGTGCCATTACAAATACTGTTAACCAAATTCACACTTATAGGAAAAATAGAGTTACTATCTACTTCTTCGACACAATGGTTCTTTGTCTTATTCACATGTGACCCCGACTTCCCGGTGAAGAGACCGCTGCTGAGGGGAACTCGTTCAGGCGCCAGCTCTGGTCACCCTGCTCTTCAGGCCCCGGCTCCTGCCAGGACCCCGGGGGCCTCGGAGTGTCATTGGGGGATGACCGCAGCCTCGGCCGCTGCAGCTGCCACCGCGACCATGGTCTCCGGCAGCTGCGGCCTCGCCGCCGCCCGCCTTCTGTCGCGCACCTTCCTCCGTGAGTCGGGCTGGGACTCTTGTCTTCCTGACTTCTGCGCGTACCTGGACGCGCTGGGCCCGACCTCCTGGCCCAGACCGCGGTTAGGCCCTCCGGGGGAGGAACTGGCGGGGCGACGGAACGCCGGGGCCCTGACCTCCGGTGGCGCTTTGGGGTGCAGAGGGAGCTTTGCTGGATACGTGGGCCGTTGGCGGGCGGGGACGTGAGGTGGCCGAGCCAGGACTGCGGTCTGGGAACTTTGCAGATCTGGGAGCAAGCTGTTGTGCTCGCGGTGACTGGTGGCGGCGGTGGGGTTGGCGTCCAGACCGTGCTGTATGGAGCGAGGGGCGGAGACACGCGAGGTGAGAGGTGGGGGAGCGGCCCTGTCTCACGCGGAAGGGTCCTGCTGTTCGACTTGTCTAATCTGTGAGAGTAGGTGCAGGCGCAAAGGGAAGGCAGTTTGTGCATCCAGCGTCAGTGTGGCCTTGGGGACTCCTACAGGCAGGCTTAACGTTGGCTGGGACTTAACCCACTTCTGTACAGTGTCAGCTCCGCACGGTGCGAACACCCCAAGTTGCTGAAAACTTGGGGTGTTGTTTCCCGTCTTTGAATACTGCTAACAGTTAAAAATGCTCTTGATGGTCAAAGTCTCATGAGTTTACTAGGACAGTTTGTAGTAGGAAGGAAGTTTGGAGTCAGTCACATCAGAGTGTGAAGTCTGGCTAGTTCCTTTACAGTTTCTTGCCCCATTTCTTAATGTTTCAAGTTACATGAACATAATATCATATTATAATGAATTTGAGGCACCGTCCTCTATGAGGTGCACCATTATTTTGTCTGCCATTGACAAAGGAATCCACTGTTAATTAAAATCACGATGTGTGACTGGTTGTCAAATCCTGATTTATGAGATGTTAAAAAATGAAAAACCTGCATATTAGGAATCTGACTCCCAAGTTTTCCATTGCTGGAGTGGTCTTAAATTACCCCAAGTTATGTGATTAATCTGTTACAGAGACTGAGAGGTCTAAGATCTGAACGGAGGTAGTTCCCATTCGAGCTGGGGATACAGGTGACAGTGTTTAGTGTATAAAAAAAAAATCTTCCATTGGCAAACTTCAAAGTGCTCTTTCTCATGCTACATTTCTAAGCCTATTTGCACTCTCTCTGAGAAAACAGACACAATGTCACCTTGCAAAACCTTTTAAAAGGTGGTCACAAATTATTTAAGCTTCCAGGTTAACATCTCTAGGGATACTCTAGAATTTTCTGTTCTGCTAAGTTTCAGTTGATGGTACATTATGTGCTGAGGTCATAAATGTTGCAATATTGATTTTTTTAAAAAATAAAAGGAAGCACTCATAGATGCCTTCCAGATTTGTTTTAGCGGGGCAATGTAGAATATTTAGAAATTCCTGAGCCGACCCCCTCTCCTGCTTTTATAGCTTATGAAAGAAAGAACCCAGTTGAAGGAAAGAGGCAAAAAACAAAACAAAACAAAACAAAAAAACTCTGAGAAGTATTTCTTCTGTGAGAAGGGTTAAGAATTGACAAATTCTTTGAGGTTGAAATAGTGAAGTTATTTTAAGAAATACAGAGCAATTCAAGGTTTTTAAAAAAGTTTATCTGGTGTCTGTAGAGATGATACTTCCCCTTCCATGAGTGCGCGCGCACGTGCGCACACACACACAACTTCAGTCACCTGAATTTGTCTGACAAACTTTCCTTTTGAATCATGGGGCCAAGGCCATGCTTAGCAGCCTCCACGTGACTCAATTTGTAGTTAGATTTAGGCTTTTCCAGAAAGTAGACAGTTGAAGTTCCAAGGAGCTAAACCCTTAGCAAGACAGTGAGACCTGGAGGCAGCAGCCATAGCCTGAAATAAACATGATCCCCTTGTCCAGCGCCTATACTCCAGACCCAGTGTCCCCCGGGCTGAGTTCCAAGAACTAGTGAGGGGCCTGATGGGGTTTCCTCTCACCCCATGCAATGACACCGTTCCATTTTCTCTCCTATAGTCTCTAACTTGGAACTCCTGAAGTAAGCCTGGTTGGTTCGCCTTCCTCTCTGAGTGAGGAACAGTCATACTAAGTGGGATGGGGAATCAAAAAATTTCTCTTCCTCTAGGAAGAGAGAGGAGGCAGGGGGAAGCAGTAGAGACAGGCGGTTGCTAATGCTTTAGAAAAAAAGGTAGGACTGAATAAGGGAGGTAGGATTTTATATTTATGGAGAGAAATGTATGCTGGGATTTAAAGTTCAAGATGGAGTTTAAACTTCAGGAGAAGATCAGTCAGTTCTACCAAAATGATCTTGCTGCTGAACTGCTGGATACCAGAGGATTAGTGTGGCTTGGCCATGTCCCTGTCCCTTACCTGCTTTACTCCTGTAAGCCGCTGCTGGGGCAGTGCCCTGGGCCCTTGACTTTGGGTATAAAGGGGCTACAAGCAACCTTTGATAGCTCTAATAGCCTCCAGTTCATAAGGTTTTATTTTTTTTTAGTGTGGGAAAATGTATTGGAGAATAGTAACAGGGAGTAGGACAGCTCCTGAGACAGGAGGGGTTCTGAATGGATTAAGGTTTTGCAAAGGGTTCTCCATTGACTCTTGCCCCCGTCTAGGGCACTCGCCCTTGCACTCCCCACTTGCTAGCATCTCTCTGTCACTGAGTCTGTGCCCCACTGGTGAATTTCCTGAGCTGTCTATTTCACTGCTGGGCTCTCAGCTCTTCCCCTAGAGCAGCAACTTAATGGATATATTCAAAGAATGAGCTCGTCTCTATCCTGAGGGCACAGGTAAAGGACCCCAGAACACAGATGGAGTTGGGGCTGTCTGACACTCCCCTACATGGGGTCTGAGAAGCAGGGCCGTGAGGCAGGGCCTAGAAGCTATAGGAAGGCAGGAGCGCAGAGCAAGCCTGGTCCTCACCCAGCCAGCTTGATGCTGACTTGGTGAGCGATATTAGCCCAGGAGGTTGGCTCTGTGCCCGCTTCCTTGCTTGCAACACTGACTAAGGCACTGAGCGCAGAGGGGAGGTGTGGCCAGGGTCTTCTGTGAACCCCTGACCTTGGGCAAGGCAGTAACCCCTGCAGGATTTAATCACAGTGAAAGGAGTGGAGGAGCCCAGCCCGCCCACAGGTCAGATGAGGGCTCTGTGATCTGTGAGTCCCTGAAGGAGGACACATGTAGCCCAGTTCAGCTGTGAGGCTCAAGATTTTGAGCAGCTTGTAAAAGGAGAGGTGAGTTGGACAGTGAACACAGTCCAGGTCAGGGAAAAGTGGGAGGGTTCAAGCTTATAAGAGATGTTTGATAATATGCCACGTGAGTACATGAAGGAATGAATGCATGAGTGAATAGTGAGTGGGGTAGGAGGAAAGTGGAGGACGCAGTCTGGTGGTCCTCGGGTGATTGTGATTAGAGAGTCAACCTGTTTCTCACTCCTGGCTAACCAGGGTTGCTGGCTTTTGCTCAAGCATTTTCCTGTTTCCCATCCTGGTGCGCTCTGCATTCTCCTGTAAGATGGGACTTGTTGTCTGACCCTCCCTCGGGGCCCCTAACTCCAACCCCAGGGGACCCTGGGCTGTACTGTCTCTGTGCTGTCCCTAAAGGTGTGGCCAGAGAAAAGGCTGAGGGGGGCTCCTTCTGGTTGATTTGCAAGCACTCAGGTCACCAAGCTCCTTCCTTGCCACCTGTGCCCTGTGCTTGGGGATGAGCAGAGGCTTGGGTCAAGAGGGGATGAGTTGGGCAGGGTGCACGGAGTGACCGTGTCCAGGTACCCAAGAGCACTGTAAGCGTGGAACTACACCAGAGAACCCAGAAGAGGCCCTGCAGCCTTGTGCCCCTCCAGGCTCTTGGGACCATGGGCTGGCATCACACATTTTCTGGGAGGAAGGAGGTAACGCCTCTTAGCATGGGCTGAGCGCCTCTAGCCTCCCTGCCCTGGCCCTGCCCTCTCCAATTTTTGGTTTCATATCAGCCCTTCTGCCCAAGGCTGGGAAAAGGCAGGAAGAAGACGGAATGGGGGAAGCTCAAGGCTCAAGAGTCCCCAGTCCAGAGCCCTTTAAGGATCTGGAACGTCCTAATAATTGGTACCATACAAGAATTGGCAGCATTTTTGTTCTTCTTAGCATTTAGTTGTACTTCTTAAAAACTAGTGATGTTTTAGCTTTGAGTGGGAAAACTTAGTCCTCCAAGACTCTTGCCTCCGTCTAAGGCAGTCGCCCTTGGGCTCCCCACTTGTTAGCATCTCTCTGTCCTGAGTCTGTGCCCCACTGGTAAATTTCCTGAGCTGTCTGTTTCACTGCTGGGTTCTGAGCTCTTGGCCTAGAGCAGCAGCTTAATGGATGTATTCAAGGGATGAGCTTGTCTGTATCCTGAGGGGACAGGTAAGGGACCCCAGAACATAGCGGTTAAGGTTCTTAACCAGTGAGGTCAATAATAAGCATATTTTTCAATATTAAATGAATATATAGTTTTGCATTGAATAGCAGATTATTTGAGATTGGGGGTTAAGTGGCTGCTAAGGTTTTCTGCTGTATTCTAAAATCCTTTAGATGAGGACTACAGTAGTCATACATATATTATGTAGGCTTGCGGCTTGCATATGTTTAAGTGGATTCATGTGCTGGGATCTTGGTCCTTCCAGTAGCACTTTTGAGAGGTAGCGGAATCCTTTGAAGTGGAGCCCAAAGAAGGGGATTCTAGGTTTCACTCTTAGAAGAGGTTGGTATTAGGCTTCTGAGGTGAGTTCTTGGAGGGAATTCTCATAAGAGTTGGTTATTGTGAAACAAGCCTGCCTTGACTCTTCTTCCGGGGCTGGCTTCTTTCAGCCTCTCTGCCATGCTGTGATGCAGCCAACGGCCCTTACCTGAGGACAAACAAGTGAGGCTGCTCTGTCCTGATCTTTTAGCCTTCTAATCTGTGCACTAAATCAAACTTTTTTTTTTTTTTTTGTGGCTGCCTCAGCCCACCCTGGGGGTGGGGCTGGTGTGGCATGTGGTACTGGGGATTGAACTGTGGTCCTTGTGCTTTTGCCTATGCTTGCCTAAGCAGGTGCTTTTAAAACTTTTCTTTATGAGTAGCTAGCCTCAGGTACTTAACTATAGCTATAAAAAAAAGGATTAATCTAGTTGATAAGTGTTCATATCTTAAATTCATGAATATGTGCATGAATAAATGAGAAGCAGCAATGTAGGTTAAGAAGTAATTTGGAGATGGTATCGTCATGAACTGCATCTTGGGTTATTGGTTGGAAATGTGCTAAGTAGGAGTCATGCAAGGCCGTGGTTTGAATCCCAACCATGTAAGCTTCTGGCTGTAGATCACACCTTGAATCCCACTAGCCATCGTATGGACAGTATAGTTGCTGTGTATGGGAAAGAGGACTCAGTCTGGAGCTGCCCGGTGCAAACCTGCCACCCACGTTGAAAGCACTTCTCTGTCCCATTACTCCATCCCTTTCGTTTAGCCTTTCTGTTTCACTTTGTACTTTTGTAGGGCCTATCTTGTTCTCTCGTGAGCCCACCACAGTGAACATTGCAAAGCAGTGTGATCTGTCCATTCTGCATCAGTACTGATAATGATAATAAAGTAACTACTAGAGCCAAAAGACATATTGTGCCCTCATCACTATTTTACGTGCTGTCTTTATAAACTTATTTAATTCTCATATCAGCCAATGAGGTACATGTTATCGTTACATTTTTAGAGTGTACCTTTATAAATTTTTCATGCTAACAACTTACACATATATTTGTGCATGCTACACATATGTAGGCTTTATAAACATCTGTGTTTAGAATATGCTTGAGGACACATATAAAACTTCTGCTTGGATTTCTTTGATCATTAAAACATCAAATATGCTTCTTCTTCCTAGGAAGAGATTTACCTTTGTGGTCATGTAGAATTTGGGAGTGTACAGGCATTTTCATCCCCCATCTACAGCCAGCATCTCATAGTAGCATCGTAAGCTTCCTGTGTGCAGCTGCTAGTCCTTGTGCAGATGGCAAGGCTAAGGAGGCCTGTCTGATTCACTGTTCTCAGCTGCTCCAGGGACACAAAAACCAAGGATACAGGAGCCCCAGTCCTCACCATCAGGATAATCCTTTGGCCAACTTTAGACCTTCTTTCTGCCTTAGTATGTAATTTCAGGTGCTTATTTTCTCATTATTAAAGTTACAAAGCTCATCATACATTAACTTACCATTTGTTACTAGTTGTGTTACTGGTTCATGGCCTTTCTCAGTTTGTGTTAGCTCAGAGCAAGCATGGTGTTCGACTGCCAGCACAGCTTCTTGGGGGAAATCTCTCCGGCTGGAAATCCCTGTTATAGCCTGAGGTCAGGTGTGCAGTTGTGCCCACTGTGCCAGGACGTGACCACAGTTCTCCCTCTTGGCGCCTTACTGAGCATAGTCCCAGAATGTAGCTGCCCACTGCGCAGCAGTTCTGATTGCACCCAGAGCACTCCTCACTGGGTGGTAAGGATGAAATCTGGGCCTTGCTCTTTGCTGGAGGTATGGGAACTTGAAATACCTGTGCCAGTGTGGATATCTGTGGCACCAGAGGTCGGAAAACTTAGGATGCAGTGATTCAGATGAGACTGTGATTCAAAGTGATTTGAGTCAGAAAACATGCCGTGGGCTCGGGGCCACGTGCGATGAGGTGTTCATTTCCGGAACTACCTTCAGGAGCTACTCAGGAGTAGGTAGAAGGCTTAGCCACTTTGAAGAGGCCGAGGTGGGATGTAGACAAGACAAGCTGGTGCTTTTACCAGTTTTAGAAAGTAGCCTACAAACCACGTGCTTGTGTTCAGATTTGGGATAGAAGTTGGTTGTATTAACCAGATTTCTCTCTCTTCCAAAGTTTGCCTCTTACTGCACTATTGTTTACAGAAGTTAGACTTTAAAAAATGGAGTCAAGTGGGGAATGCATGTGGCTGCTTAATAATTACTAGTGGGGATGGCACCTAGTGTTCAGTCCTGGGTTTATTTTATTTTACTTATTTTGAGCAGTTTATCTTTGAACTCTTATTCTTTTTTCCAATTTATTTCTGTAGTCTGCTTCTCTCATTTGTTGGGATGTTTAGGGGCAGAAAAAAAAAAGGTGATGTTTGATGTTTAAATTTTCCACGATCACCATATATATAGCTTTTGAATTACCTGTTTTTTTTTTTTTTGTCACTAAGTTAAATTGATTGTTCAGAAGTTTGGAAAAGTTGTAATGTGTCACATTTTTTTTACTTTTCAGTACAACAGAGTGGAATTCGACATTGTTCCTATGCAGGTTCCCGGAAACATCTGTACGTTGATAAAGATACAAAGGTTATTTGCCAGGGTTTCACTGGTAAACAGGTACGTATATCTAGATTTTTGATGTGCAGACTAAAGATCTTAAAAAACTAACTCTTTTCTGGTTTTTGTATCATGAAAGTAGTGATTGAAAAATTATACTGTACAGAAGTGAGTTGTATCTTAAGAGTTTAGATTCTGTGTTCAACCTGTCGGGGAAATTGTGTTTCATCTTACCTGGAAACGCATGGGAGAATACTATGGTGAATGGCCACTTACTGTCTTCAGCAAATAGACCTCTGTTTCCCTCCGACATGGGGACACATCACGATTACTTTAATTAAGCACTAGGTAAAATAGGTGCTTCTGTCTCAGTCTTGTACAAATAAATACTTGTGGCTGGACACATGGGTCCACAGTAAACATGGAGAAGCTCACAGACCCACAGAGGCTGGGAGAGCTGAGACAGATGGAGGGACCTGCCTGTTGACCTTTCCAATCTTATACTCTGTGGGGCACGAAGGGTCTTGAAGGAGACCCACAGGCAAGCTGCCTTAGCTATTTTAATTCTCATTCATTATCTCTCTCGTGATAGAATTTGTGTAAGCTTAAATATACTTATGGTGCGATTCTACAAAAAAAAAATGCAGTATAAGAACCTTTTCTTCTTCTGTTCTGCTCATTGAAAAAAATTTTTCCTCTTAATAAGTTGGCATTTGTTCTCTCGGATTTTTTTCTTGCACTACAGATGCTTATATTTCTATAACGTGTTCTTTACAGGTTTTATGTCTGTGTATATCCACAGTTTGAAGTATATTCTGTCTTGCCCTTTCCAATTAGAATTGTGTTGTCTAATTTTTATGTATTAATATGAGCATATAATCAAGTGCTTGGTTAATCCAAATTTCTCATAAATGTATTATATGATTTTGTTTTTCTCCGCTAAACTTTGTACAAGCCTATGATATTTAAGCTTCTGAGCTTTTTTGTTGTAACCATTTGTGCATGGTATAAGCACTATTTGGGACTGTTCAAATTCCAGGTTGGCTTCATTGTCTTCTAGTTACCTGCGAACAAACTGTTTCTTACTCACCTTCCTTGTTTGGGAGCTTTAACGTAATGGAGAGCCTTCCTTGCCTCCTCAGTTAGGTTTGTTGATTCAGCTTCTGTGAGACCGTGATGATGAGGCCTGACATCAGAGGCGTGCTTCCCTCCGCAGGAAGTCGGCCGTGTGCCGCATGAGTCTGTTCAGTGCTCACAGTGCTGCATGCGGACTGCGGCAGGCTTATATTTTCGGGCCGATCCCAGCAGTGTGCGGCTCCAGTGGGTGTCATCCGATTTCTTTTCCTAACCTATGAGTTGCTGACATTGTTCCTATTCTTGATGGTAATGGGAAAACTAAGGACAGTAGGCTGATTTTAAGGAAACGTGGCTTGTGTTTTAACACCATATTAGGACCAAAAAAACTGGCTCATTTGGCTTTACCTGTCATTGTCTTCCAGCGCACCGCTTCTCAAACTGCCTGGAGTGAAAGCCAGTTTGGGTATTTGTTTTTAATTTGTACTCTAATGTAGATCCATAATTTTGTAAAGTAC
>NDGM011188459.1:0-16194 GCA_002564305.1 Octomys mimax
ACACACACACACACACACACACACACACACACACACACACACAAAGTACATCTGTACTATCCCTGTAGAAGAAAGAGACCATAATGATTATAAGATTCTGATAATATATACTGACAGAAACTTGAAGAACATGTGGGGAAGTGGATCAAGGGTAAAATTTAGCAGAAGTTCATGCCAAGTTCTTAAATACAAATGCACATTTGGAAATTATCAATTTCATGCTGTAGACCGCACAACTAGGAAAGTCTCCAGCAGCTCACTGCTTGGTTGAAGGTTAGAATCGGTGGTGTCCTATATTTCATGCGACAAGGATGCCTGAGCAATTTGCAGGAGACAATAAAACAAAGTCATTTTTGGCTGTGCTTGACCCTATTTCCATGTATCTGTGTGTATAGAGCCAGCTGGACTTTTTCATATCATTTCAATTGGCTTCAATCATTAACATCCATCTAACTGAAGTACTGGTTGTAGTCATAAAGACAGCAGGCATATTTATCCAGAAACCTCCACCTGCTGCTCCTTTGTGTGAGCCGGGTCAACACAAGACGAAGAGTCAATGCTCCACACTGTCGGCTGGGATGGAGCCTCAAGATACAGACAATGGCTTCCTGGAGCTTGAAAAATTACTTTTCAGAGATGAAGCACTGACCCCAAAACATTAAGAACTATCTCAATTGAGTAATGCAGAGTACTGTCTGCATACCTTCTTTCAGTATATTGCAGAGATAAATGCAGATCTCCTACATAGCCAAGCTCACAGTATTCACCTACTTGCTGTCATTTTCAGTAACTCATCCTCAAGCCACTCCTCCTTCACAAATGAGCAAAACCCAGTTAGGCCTTGGGCCAAGGCCTTTGTTCCAGACAGCCAACACCATGGCTGGACTTAGGACCCTTCAACTCTCCTTAAGTATAAATATGCTTTAATGTCGTTATTCTCACCATGGATTGCCCTGGCAGTGGAAGATTGCAATTAACTTGACAGGATTCTAATAACTTTTCCTCTGGATTACAAATATAAACTTCCTAAACTGAGGCAAGGACTAGAAGGGGCTCTCTATATCATATTAAATCTCATCTGTTTCAGGAGTAACTCTTTTTTTTTTTTTGGTGGAACCGGGGATTGAACTCAGTTCCTTGTGCTTGCCAGGGAAGCGCTTATTCCACTGAGCCATCTCCCCGGCCCCCAATCAACACCAAATGTCAGGATTACTTTCATATTACCTTATTTGTGCCAAGTAGTCATTTCCATTGTGAAAAGATCACCCCCTTGGCTTGTTGGTGTGTTCTTTTACTTTTTACAAAATGCACAATGTTTTTCTCTTTCTCTGAGGGATGTAACCTGCACTATGAACTGATCACACATATTGATGACTGAAGCTTCCTTGATTTGCAGTAAAGAAGATTTAATAAACTTCTAAATTAGTTTCACCTTTATATCATTTGACACATAGTATATGTTATAATACATCTTCCTGAAGTGGCAGATTTGTATTTAATTTACTTACTGGTTCATTGTGTTGACCATTTTCTTGTGGATGATGAAATGTGCAGTTCTCTTATTTTGTCAGTCATCTTGGTTGCAGCAACTAATCATCCAACTTTTTAGCTAGCACCTTAAATGCAACCTGATAGTGTTAACAACATGTAAAACAACCTTCACTTGTTATGCAGCTTATAGGTACACAGACTTTGATACAGGTACACAGTGTTTAATTATTTTCTTGCTTAAAGTTATCAATTTACTGTAAGGCTGTGGCTTATTCTCATCTCTACATACCACTGTTCCTTTACTTGACTGTTATATTTCATGCAAAAGAAAATCATATAAAGTGAGAGAGCAAAGAATTATAGGGCATAAGTGTGTAAATTGGAAAATTATTTTTTGCCTAATTGGTGATATGTTTTTTTAAACTGCTATATTTATTTTACAAATTAGTTAAAAATTATCAAGCTGAAAAATATGTAAAAAGAAAATACAGTTTATATCACTGCTCTAAAAACAACTGCATAAATGTCATCTCTATTCTGCAGAGTTCAATTTAAAAGTTATATCAAAATTATGTGCACAAGCATCAGATTGAATTTACTGAAATATACATCTAGTACTTTAAGGTCCAAATACTGAGAAGACATAATAAAGGGTCATAATACAGCTCAGTAGCAAAACATCTGCCTAGGATGGCTGTGACCCTGAGTTTAAGTCTTATTACTGAGAAAACCAGACTTGGTCAAAAACAGAAAAATAGAAAATTATTTTCTAGAGTCCAACAGGAAACTAATGCATTGTAATTAATTACAACACATTTTACCATTTCATATCAATTTTACAAGATGAGGGGTTACAATGTAATATACATATTGTATTGCAATCATTCCATCTCTGTTATCTTTCCCCATCCTCTCTGTTCCCTTCCTTTCCTGGGAATAGTTTCCCTTCTACTTTCATGTCATCTTTTCTTTAAGATTCTACAATTTAAGGAAAGAAAATATGTTCAATGAATTAATTTAATTTAATAATGATTAATAAATGTTATTTATAATATGAAAAGCAATTATAAAAATAATTTTAAAAGTATAGAATAGTTAATTATTAAGTTTTAAGTAGCTAACAAAATATTTTGCCTCCAAAGTCATTTGATTACAGATAAAAATAATTATGGGAGGGCCTGGGAGATATAGCCCAGTGGCTTAAGTGTCTGCCTGGCAAGCATAAGGTACCAAGTTCAATCCCCGGTACCATTACTGAATAAAAATAATAAAAACATATATCTTTTAATAGCAGGACAAAATATAAAAATAATAATTTTAAGGAAATGAAAAACAGGAGAATTGTCATCAACCTGAAAAACAAGATCTCATAATAACAGTTTAGGAGTAAATGAGTAAAATCAGGCTTACAATTGAGTCAGATGATTTCATAGAATGGTCAGCAAGTGGGTTATTGATTTGTCTGTGGGAGACATGGAGAGGTCCTTAGGCACAAAACTGATAGTCTTTGAGATTAGGAATTTAGAGAGGGTATTGAAGTAATTGTTCAACTTCTATTATTTTTGAAACCTACAGTGCATGCAAATTTTTATAGCACAACTATATCACATCCACAACGCAAGGCAACACAATAGATACTTTGCATTTAATATTAAATACCAAAGAATAGATTTAAATTTCAGGAAATAGATCTTTGGTACTTAGTACTGAAAAAATAATCAATCTATAAGTTATGAATTCTGAAGATCAGGTTTTATATTTTAAATCTTGATTTTATATTTTTCTATTATCTTAAATATTAGATTTGACAACTTCATTGTATACTTTGAAATCACTCAAAAGACACGTTTTTCCTCATTTGGGGGAAAAAACAGACAGACGCTAGTCTGTGACTTGCTGTATTACTGATAGCCTTATCCACGTCTTCTTTAGATGTACTAAGCAATTGTACTAACCCATGATGGTTGTCATTTCCTTTTTTATCTGAGAGATTGTTTCTGATCTGATTTCCTCCCTAGGCTATTGGCATTGTTCCTTTACTTCAGTTACTATTACTTCAGAAATTGAGTGTGTGACTTCCAAGTTCTTCTATGACCTTGTGTCCTAAACAAAAGGAAGAAACAAAAGGCAATCTCATAAAAAGGGAGGGCTGGAGGTATGAGATTGCCTTTTATTTCTTCCTTTTGTCATTTTTGAAGCTCCCAATGTTCACCCTGACTCGGCAGTAATGGTAGGAGTTCAGGGTGTGGGTGAGCAAGGTTCCCAGGAGAGTGGGAGGACAGGGCGGGCTCACAAAACCTCCTGCGACAGGGGAGATAGCCCAGTGGCATAAGTGTCTGCCTGGCAAGCACAAAGCCCTGAGTCTGATCCCCAGTAACTCCTGCACCCACACAAAAACTCTTTCTGTGTGGGGTTCTGTGTGACTTCCACCTCAGTAGGAGTGGGACGAGCAAGATGCAGCTCAAGAAGAACCCAACCATGATGCTGAATGCAGGCCAAAGTTCTGCAAGGCTCTTTCCATGATGGGTGGGTGCAAGGTAGGGCACAATAGGTCCCCACCACTGTACTCTGCGCACTTGGCTTCTATAACCAGTGGCAGGTGCCAAGATTATCACGTATACCCTCATTTAAAATAGATTTGCTAATGGTCATCCAAACAGTGGTGGTACTCTAATATAAAAAAGATGTATTTTGTAATAGTTCTTAGATATTTACTATCAAAATTTTGTGGTTTCAGAGAAACCATTTCTTGAAGCCCTAATCTCCAATATGATAGTTTTAAGGTTTAAATGAAAAATGTCCAGTAAAGAAAGCCTCATGTGTTTGGAAAGTGAGTGGGTCTCAGAGGAGAGAGCAGTGCGCTCATCAGCAGATTCATTCAGTGATGTGTTCGGCACCTAAATGTGCCACTAGGACATGGGGCCTGGTAGGAGCAGGGTCACTGGGGGTGAGGTGACCAGAAGGGTGTCTGACCTAAAGGGCATGTGCTTCTCCCTAGCCCCCTCCTTTCTTTCTCTTCTTCCCAGTTGCTGTGATGTGAGCAGCTTTCACCCACCAGGACTTCCACTGCTGCTCCTGCCTCAGGCTAGCCAAGCATGACGAGAATCCATTGAATGTTTGAGCCAAAGTACATTTCTCCTGATTTAAATTGTGGCTGATGGCATTTTGTCCCAGTGGTGAGAGCACGATGAAAGTAGATTTTGGTACCAGGGAAGTAGGGTCATTGTTGTGACTACCTGACGTGCGCTTTAGAAATCCTTGGAAATGGATCACGGAAAAAATTTGGGAAATTATGAAGATGCTGGCTACAGAAGGCCTAGAACATTGTAAGCAGAGCTTGATGGGGGCACTGGTCAGATGCAGGAGGCCAGTGATAAAAAAGTGACTAAGATAGTTAGCGAGCAAGAGATGGTAGTAGCCTAGAGAAAGTAGCTGGAGTTCTGTGAGAGCATAAAGACACTCAACTCATGAGAGGATCAGCATCTTCTTAAGAACAGCTGGGAAAACTCTCAGATGGCAAGCTTACAAAAATTATAACAGATCAAAATAACAAAAATAAGAAACAATATATGCATAAAACCAAGAACAAACAATAAACAAAAAAGTAAAGCAATAAAGAAAAGACAAAAATGTGTCCACTTCAGGCTATGTCTCTGCTATCATTCATACACAAAGAGGGTATAGAGAGCCTAGATTTATGTTGGTTGACTCCAGTAAGCCAGAAAAGAATTACAGTGGGGTGGTGAATGATCTCAGGAAGCTTGCACTTTCAATTCCACTGAAGGTCTGGCTGATCTTGGCTTCTGGCTGTGTGGCTAGGACCCAAGTTGTTCAGACCATAATATCATAATACTCTGGGTGCTTCTTGCTGGCTTGAATTCAGCTCTCTGATCGTGGTGTACCTCACCCTGACACTGGGAGCCCTAAAGTGGTGCCAACATACTGGTGCTCTGAATTCCAGTTTTAGCTAGCCATTTTCCAAAACTGTGACAAGCCAGTAGCCCTCTTCTGATGTCATTTGAATGGGACCCATCCACAAGCCACTGTGGGTGGAAGTGTTCACAGCTCCATTCCACCAGCGTGTTTCTCCATAGATGCCTATGCAGCCACCCCAGTCACTGTGCCTCTGTGGCTCAAGCTGCCTTTCTCATGCCATGAGCTGAGGTTAAGGGAGAAAATGCCATCTGCCACCACCCTTGTCTGCACTGAGGTCCATTCTCTCTCTCTCTCTCTCTCTCTCTCTCTCTCTCTCTCTCTCTCTCTCTCCCTCTCTCCCTCTCTCTCTCCCTCTCTCTCTCTTCAATGACCAAATCTTTCATGTTCTAGAAGTTCATGGGGTCAGGACAGTGATAGCACCAGTCCCAGTGCATTATAATAGTAAGTCCTTCTTGAGAGAGAAACAGCAGCATCTTCCTCTCCAGAGAGGTTCAGAGTGATGAAGGTTGGTCATTACCTCAGTGTAAAAAACCTCTAATCATTTCAGGGGGCTCTTCCTGCTGTGGAAGCCATGGCTACCAATGGGATGGTGAAACACTTAGTGACAAATCTGAACAGAACAGATCCTAGGGAGCATACTACTCCCTGCCATGTGGCTGGTACTGACACACATTGCTTTTTGTTCCTAGCCAGCAGCAGAAGTTGCAGCAATGCTGACCTCCTCACCATCCTTTCTAAATAATTTCTTTCTACCATTTTTCTCCATTGTGTTAATGCAGATTTTTAATGAGATTTTCTGCATTTTTAATCTTTCTCTAGACCTAAAAATACAAGTAGAGAAAGCAGTGGAAAAAATCTGAGGAAATAAATCTGTGGTTCCATGGTACCATTTATTTTATATATTTAGGATAAGGATTCAGAAATAATATTCCAATGAAAATATAATCACTGAAAGTATATGCCATAATACCATTCAACAGTTTTTCAAAATGCATACAAGCATTCTTTGATGTATAACGATCTCATGAGTGTAGAATAGGTTGCTTTTTATTATTCCAATATGTGTTTTATCATGAGAACAGACAGTTGTCTTTCTTAACAGTCTAATATAGAGGTTATTAGTGACACAGTCAACTTCAGAAATTATTCAATATTTTTCCTTAGAAAAATTCAATCTATGTGAAATTCTACTGGCAACTGACTTATGTTAATGGTTATATTTTATTTTAGATCTATATATGTGTTTTGAGGATCCTTGGACTCAAAAACCTACAATGTATCTTCAAGAATAAAATATATCCATTTAGAAGATAGAATTATGTCTTCATAATTTAAAAGTCTCAATGAAATTTCCACCTAGGATAAAAATTATAAATAAGATTTCTATGCATGTTTATAGTACCTTTATTACTGCTCTTTACATCTTTCTTATTATCATAGTATAATTATATTCTAGAAACTATTACAAGCAATTACAAATTACTAGGTTAGTTAGGAACATCCGAATATCCACTCTACCAGAAAAGGGTATATCTTGCTACAAAGCCTGATTCAAGAGTCAGGGGAAATAATTGTAAGGAAAGGAAAACATGGTAGAGAGAAAGAGACAGATAACTTGATGACTACTCATCAAAATGCTTTCTAATTATAAATGCTTCACATATTCTATTTTGTAAGTTTATACTATATAAATACTGTAACATGTATAAATGTTATAATAGGTATAGAATTTTTCTCATTTCACAGATACAGACTGATATATTTTTATAAATCTTTTTATAAAACAAAAATGGAGATAAAATTAATCACTAAGTCTAGATAAGTTATGGATAAATGAGTTTTTTGCTATATATTTATACAAAGTATTTTAATTGGGTCTATTCTAATTGCTAACTCTTTGACAGTATATTTTTCTACTTATTCTTCAGTCTTTCTGTATACCTGAGAGTCTATGAACAGTGCCTTTCAAATTGCTGTTAATAAAAATGACAAAAATTTTAATCGCTATGTGTATTTGTGTATTCTCTCAGCAATCAAATTGCTTGTCACCAGGAAGAGGCCAATTAACTCTAAAGGAAAAACTAAGAATGCAGGGGCAAACTGAGAACCTGATCTGAATTTTATCTGCCAAGAGTAGATGTAGGAGAGTTTAATCCAGATATTCATTTGTCAGGAAGGTAATACGATTTTGAAAATTAAAACGAACACTTGAAAAACCTAAGTGCTATATTTTAGAGGTGTGATATCTTTGATCTAAATTTCAGGCATGTTTTTTTCATCATATGAAGTTTCAACAAAAAAATAATTCTGAGATACTTTATTGTACTTTCAGGTTTTTTTTTTCAATTTCTGAGGTACTGATGCCAAGTAGCATCATAAGACCATTGTTTATTTTATTAACTTTATTTTCTTTCTTATAATTTTTACTTTTTAAAAAAATAAGTTTTTGCTTTTTAAAGAGAATACAAAGTAGTATTAAAATGGAAAAATTCCAAATGATACAGAATTTAAACATAATAATATATATTTCACAGTACGTGTTGTATTATACAGTGTTGTCTTTAAATTAGTAGTTCTATCACCACATATACAAGCAAAATAAGAAGAAAAAATGTATAAGAAAGTAAGAAGAGGAGAAAATAAAAAAGAATTAAGAAAAAGGAGACAAAAATTAAGGATTAATTTCTTCTTTCCATTGATCGTCAGAAATGCACAGTACAGTTGTTCAAACCATCCTGCTTACATACATAGATAAATCTCTTTCCCTCCCTCCCTCCTTGTCTTTCTTAACTCAGTAATTTCTTCCTTTTGAACAAGTTCATTTCCTTTTCCCAGTATCAACTGTACCCTTTAACTATTTTCTTACAGATAATATTAAAGATAATTAATGAATAAATTACTTAATAGAAACATACAAAATCTGATATATTGATAGTAGGTATCAAAATAGAATGTTTAATACTCAAGTGATTGATTCAATAAATACTTATGATCTCCCCTATGTCAGTACTGTGCTAAATTAAGATACAATACAATACAAAGAAAACTCCTTGCGCTTTGGAGATAACAATAGCAAAGAAAGATAATTTGGGAAAGATAATAGCAAAACATAAATCAATGGTACATTATAATTTAGAAAACAGTGTGGAGTTAATGAAATCTAAGATATATAGATAAAGTTATTTTAAACTTAAATTATCGATACCAATGTATTTTTTACTTGAATTATCAAGTAAATATGAATCTAGAATTGGAAGAACAAATTAGAGTCATGGATTTGCAGTGCATTGAAACTCAATACTGCTTAAAGCCAAAATACTAATTAGTACCAAGGAATATGTCACTAGGAAGATGTCCAAGGATCAAGCCCTGATGTTCCCCAATTGTAAGAGATGAGGGAGATGAAAAACTGGCAAAGGAAATCATCACCACTACCAACAACAATAACACACACACACACACACACACACACACCCCACAGTATTAGTCACAGAGGTAAATCAAACTTTAAGATTCTTACGGTCCTTGAATCTAACAGAACAAACATCACAAGGAAGAAAAGATGTACAAACATTGCTCCAACAAAGTCATCAATGACCTCTGTGAGGCTAAATCTAATACTCAGCTCTTGGGTCTCATATTTGAACCATTTTGGGTAGTTATTATGACTGACAAAATGCTTTTTGTCAGGGCTGGCTGAGGAGAGACCCTGCCAGCAAAAATACCATTCTCAACAAACAACAAGAATTGACTAATGGGCCATGCTTTCCTTGGTACACAGAGCAGAAGACCACAAAGATGAGACCAGGGCAGGATGTGCAATATTCCCATGCCTGGAGAGTCCAACCTCATCTATACACCTGCACTGACTGTTTCTACGAACCTGGCCGCTGGAACATGGGTGCCCCTTCACTTGCTCCAAATTATTTCAGTGATCAGTTCCTTCCCCAAGCCCTATAATGCTTTGCCTCCTCTCTGGCTGGGAGCTGACAATTTCCATAATCTCATCCTGACCCCATGGAGGCAAAATAAAGCTAGCCTCTTTTCTTTACCCAAAAGCCTGTTCAGTAGTCTCTCACATATCATTTATCACACTATTCTATTCAAATAATGTTTCCAGTTTTATGGAAAAAGAAAAAGAATCTGATTTAGTACTGTGAACATGGATAAGTAAGATCCACTATGAAGGGGTTTGCTTGTTTTTTTCTTAGCAAATGAGGATCGATGTTTGGTCTAACAACTGTGCATTTCTGCTGGTCTGTGGAAAGGAACAGATAATGTTTAATTTGTTTTATCTCCTTTTTTCGGTTGTTTCTCCTTTTTCTCTTCTTAATTTCTTATATATTTCTTTCTTCTTCCAATTTCGCATGTTTATATCTGGTAAAATGAATAACTGATTTGAAGAGAGTGCTATGCATTACAACAAATACTGTGAAATTTTTTTAAAAAAGAACAATAAACACTCAACATCTACCTTCTCAAATTTTGGGTTAATCAAGTTTGGAATGGAGCCTATGCTGATAATTTAATAATGTTCCCCAGGTAATTCTAACTCTCAACAATGATGAGATTCTGTGGGCTAAATTTATGACTCCTTACCAGAGTGTTGAATACCTAAATCTTATTGATCATTAATTACTATACTCCCTGTGCCCAGAATGAGGCTGAAATAGTAGAGTTACAATTTTGGGGGACGTACCCAGGACTGAACTCAGCACCTTACACTTGCCAGGCAAGACCTTATACCACTGAGCTATCTCTGTGGCCTGGTATGGTTTCTATGATTTCCTTGACAAAATTTTACTGTCAGCAGTCAAATTAATACCAGGTTCCTAAGAATAAAATTGATAGGTAATATATCAGTATTTTTCTTAACTTAAACCCATCTCAAATAATGAGTCATTGATCTGTATTCTATTCTCATACTATAAAAGGCACTATATGTCTTTACTGTTATAAAACATAAGCCCCAAGTGGTTATTCTAAACCCATGGGAGCTACCTGTGATAGGAAATCACTAGTTAACAGAATAAGAATCCTCACTTTGCTTATCCATAAAAGACTGAAACAAAGTCCCTAAGGCCCCAGCTTCCTAGACTCTCTACCAGGAACTAGGAAACATTTTGCTCCTATAATTCCAATAAACACTTCCTCTTTAACCTTCTTCTCAGTGATTTCTTTCTTTGACTTTGTGAGAAGATGGGCTTGGTTTGTCTGTTAGAGAAATATTTCACACTTGAAAGAGAATACTAATCAGCTCTTGGAATGAGAGGCTCAATTCACCTTGAGGAATGTCATTGATATTATTCTGGAGGCCCCCCCAGCAAATTGAATTTCCACCCTTTAATAAAGAGCCTATGCTTTTTCTAGCCAAGTGAGATTCTGAAATAGTTCAATATTCATTATTTCCCAATGTCAGGTTACCTAATTAATCTCTCATATTAGAGAAACCATGGGATATTTAACATTTTGTTTATTTATTTCAATTATTATTGTCCATCTATTTCTTTACAGACTAATCAAATTATATTTTTATGGCTAAATGATACTTTTTTATGCATATACCACATTTTATTTGCCATTCATCTGTTGCTAGGTAATGTCTTTTTTTTGACCTTGAATATACAATTTTATTTAAAGGAAAAGAGGTGAAGAAACAGTGAAGTGCAGACAGAAATGCAAAGATACAACCAACATAGAGGATGAGTCAGTCCAACAGCAGGAGGACAACAGTGGCTATCAATTTAATGATCACTGGCTTTTATATCCTCTTCTGATGTCAGATCCAGGACAGCAAAGCTGTTCTGCACCCTGACTTGATAGTTCTCTGTGACTGTCATGCCCTTTTGTCCTGTCTCTTTGGCATTCCCTAATCTTTGTCTCAAAGGAATATAAGTATTCCTTTAATATCATTCAAATAGATTCAAAGTAATTTTGGTGTCATTACTTTTAATTGAGCAAGTATTTTGGGGTTAGGAAAAATTATATTACACATACTACACAATACTCACCTAAAAACTACACAAACCTACTTGTGCCATGCTTAGCTTGCATATTCAAACAGATTTCCTCCTTTTAAAATGTAATACATCAAAAGTCATACTTACGCATCAACTGCTACCCTCTGTGGACTGGCAGAAATCATCAGTACAGGTATCAAAGACATCCTGCATCCACACATGAATGTAAATCAGTACTTAAATTTTTCTTTCTTTTTTTCTTGGCCTTTTACATTTCTTATTGCTTTTTTTTCCAATTTTGCATGCTTATATTTGGTAATCTGAACAACTAATTTGAAGACAACATCATGCAATACAGCAACTGTAGGGGCTGGGGAGATAGCTTAGTAGAATAAGTGTTTGCCTTGCAAGCACAAGGGTCTGAGTTCAACCCCAAGTTCCAACAAAAAATAAATAAATACATAAATAAATAAAGCAACTGTTAAATTTCTACTGATTTGCTTGGTGACGTTCTACGTCATTTGTCATGTTTTGCAGATTTGTTACTTTTTTTAAAAAACGATTTTGTGTTCTATTAAAATAAAATTAATACTTGCTATAAAAAAATGGGCAGCATTATGTTTGGACTATATAGATCCTTGCAACAGCAAAGAGCAGGAATCCTGTAAATAAAAATTGCTTTCATTATAAGGTTCTAGCTTGGGCTCTGTGACCAGATCTTGGCCCCAGTAGTAACTGGGAAATTTGATTTCCAGGCTGGAATGCTGCAGAGAGCTCTTGAATAACTTTTCTTCTTTTAACTCTTACCTTCCTTCATTGATTTTATATCCTTAAATCTTTGTGCAAGTCAAAACTTTTGGATACATAAAAAAGACACCTTCCCTTTGGAAGTGTCCTCTGCCCTGTACACCAACAGACTGAGGGAGAAAGCTGTACAAACATCCATCCATCCACAAGGCAAATTATCTTGTTGGTCTAGTTGCTGACAAGTAAGCAAGACAGTATGAATCCTCCATGGCCAACAAGGCAGGGATGCGGGGTGGGGAAGGGATGCTCCGTCACATGACACACAATGAAAAGCAAAGAAGGGGGCAGGCAGCAGAGGATGTGTGGCACTCAACTGCTTCATGCTCACTACACCAAACATTTTTGCAGGCAGCAACTACAAAATATTGTTATATTCAGTAATGAACATGTGACATTGGTACTGGTGAGTTGTCCCTCAAAACATAGAATTCAGCTATTTAGTGAGCTTCAGGTTCTCCTCATAGCACAGCAGGGCCTCCTTCACATCCCCTTTCAATTTGTGGACCCACCCAAGAAGGCTGAGGCTTTCCACAACTTGAACTTTCCATTGAACTCATCTGTTAATCAATTTCTCCAGAGCATTTAGAAGTTTATCACTGGCAAAGGACATTGCTTCTGTTTTGAGACCTTTTAAATAATGAGTGATTGCATTATTCTCAGATATTCTGTGCTATTCTTGGAAATGACCTTAGAGAAAATGAAGCTCTTGCTGTAGGTGATCAGCAACATTCTCCAAGTGGAACACTTTCTGAAAATTTTCCTCTGCTTTTGCATACTGACCTACTTTTGCATACACTTCCGCCTGGTTAATGTAAGCCAACTCAACCGTGGGCCTGTCAGTTATAGTTGTTTGAAACTCACCCATATCCAGGTGAGCCAATTTGTCAATAATTTCTCTCTTCTCCATAGTTTTTTCCACTTTATTTGGAACATTTTTTGACTTGTGGCAAATCCCAATCTGGTGATAGATAGGCTGTGTTGGGTGTTGTCTGCAAGGCCTGTGCATACAGCCGAAGAGCGTCATCCACACAATGTTTTTTCTTTAAAACTTGGCTACATGTGTCACATAAGAGCAACACAAGGTGCACCCTTTATCTCTGCTTTATCAGCTTTTGATTGAAGTCTTTGATGGGACCAGGCTACGTTACTGTAATCAGGAGACAGCAATTCTTAGTTCATTTTACATCATAGGGGTAGGGAACTGCATCCCACTGCAGGTGATTCTACAAATAACAAAGACTTCAACTGTAACAGGAAGGAGGGAAATTAAATGTCGTTCACACACACACATGCAAAACACATGCACACACACAAACACACCCATGTGTACTTGTGCACACACACACGCACACACACACACATACACACACATGCGTGCGTGCGCGCACACAAAGAAAATGTGCATACCAGAAAGTGTATGTTCATGTGCACTATTTCAGAGCTCCTCAACCCTACAGGCCTGGGAATTTGAAAGTCAAACCATTGTAGCATGAGGTTAAAATAATGGCCAATTTTATTTCATTTCTGAATAATGAAAATAGATTATTGGCTTTGGTTTAGTGTTTTAGCTTTTTGCTTTGCAACAATGAGTGACATATATACAAATATATTTAAAAAGAAAAATAAAAAAACCCATGAGCCAAAAAAATTGAAGCAGAAAGAAAACAAGGCAATTAAATGGGCAAAATTAATGAGATATGAACTCTCTGTCCTTGTCTAATTAATTATACACATGCATTCCAGTGATTTCTTTCATGTTAGGATTAAGAAAATAGATCTGAATTTTATCATTTTCCCTCTTCACACTGGCATCAAAACCGGTGGACTGATTCTTCTTTCTTTTCTAAAATTGTAGCTTGTGACTTTGACTGGAGGAAAAACTTTGAAAGTAAAATCATGTACTTACATTTTATCTCCATTCTTTATCTCTATTTGCATGTTTATGTCTCTCTATGATTGAAACACATCTCTGCATGAAAAAAAGAAATGAAAAAATTGTGTCTTTTAAAAAATATCTAGGCTCACTAAATAAAATTATCTTCACTACAAAACACAATTTCTGAATTATTAAGTATGATGAATTATCTAGTGTTTACAAGGTAATGTCTATTTATTAAATAATAAATATTGTCCAACATCAATAATCCAAAGATGGAAGGTGAATATTAAACAGACGCACCATGGATGCCAGCTTCTCCATCTGTCTCCAATGACTAATTTCAAATCAGAGGTTGAGACTGTCTCAGGTATGAAGCTGAGTTATAACCTGGGAGCTCCTTTCCCCATTCTTTGCTATTCCGTATCATTCTCAGCTTTACTTTTCACCACTGGTTACCTTAACTGCCAAACAGTATGCAAGCTATTTTATCTTCAAACATAAACTCTTTTGTGAAAAATTATTAAAAATTTGGATTCACAAAGGAGGAAGGAACATGCGCATGGAAGAATAAGACAACACAAAAAGTTGAATAATCCTCATAAAAAGTCATTCTCTCATCTCACCACTGAAAATTTCCATAACTAAAACTATTCCTCATCTCAGTTTTCCTCAACCTTGCTTAAGCCTTCCCAGATCTTAATATTCTTCTCAGTGAACCTGACCCTCTTCTTACTATCTAAATCTCTTTTGTACTACCATGGAGTCTAATTCATGCATCACCTCTCTAACCTTATGCTATTCAGAAAGTTTCTACAAAATCTTTTCTTTTAGGCAAAGCTGTCAGATAGTGTATTCCATATATATATATATATATATATATATATATATATATATATATATTCTCTTCTAGATAAAAACTACAACCATATTTTATACTTTGTTTGTTGAACAAAAACTGGATCTTAACGCTATTAATAATAGTACTAATAGTAAGTGGAGGTAAGAGAGGATAAATGAGTAAAGGATAAGAGCATTTATTTTGTTTTTTATTTATTTTTGGTATCAGGAATGGAACTCATGATCTTGTGCTTGCCAGGCAGGAGCCTGTGCCACTAAGCTATCCCCTCAGCTCTAAGGATAAGAGTATTTAAGGGAAACTATTTGTTTACTATTTATCATTATGAGACATTGCCTAAAGAAAAAAAGCACTTTAATGATGATTTTCAAGGATATTTTTGAATAAACATTTTTACTTAAGTGAATGAGAAACTAGATTTTAAAATTAGGTAAATATGTCATATAAAGCAGGAGAAACAGTTTGTGTGTATATTCACAAGCAAAAGAGATGTAGTAGATTTGAGAACAGTACAGGTGAGTAATACAGAAAGAAAAGTTGAAAGGAAGAAGGTGGCAGTGAGATTATTAGACCTGTGGGTTACTGTTCTAGCTCTGACAGCAATGAGAGTCCAGTTGTGCTGATTTCAACAGAAAACACATTTAATTTTTAAAGGGCCTTTCTGACCAAACTTTGGAAAGCAAAACAATAAAGGAAAATTGGATTTGCTACATTTATTAAAATATATCAATGACAGAAAAATTTGAATATTGTTGTCCAGAAAGGCAGTAGTTGGAATTCAGGATTGGAGAGACTTTTAGGGAGTAGCATTGACAAGAGCTATAAATGACTTGGTGATTAGAGAAAGTCATAAAAGTGCAGGAAAATCAAACATGGGCTTTAGGTTTGCCTGTGGGACATCTGGGGCTTTTAATCTTTTTTATTTCTATACTAGCATGAAACAAGTTGCAACCTATGAGAAGACATCAGTATGATGACAGAGATAAACACCAATCAGCATCATAAAGTTTTAATTACTTTTAACGAGAAATCTATCTTTGAGCTAAGGGCTTCCTGTCAACCCCATTTTAGTTCAGGAACACAAAAATTGAATGTCCAAACTGATGATTTTTTAAAGATACAAATTCCAGCTTTCTCACTCAGTTACTCTGGGTTCTCATTTCATGCCCTTCAAAGCTAACTGGATGGGCCAAGGAGATAGCTCAGTGGAATAAGTTCTTGCATGGCAAGCACAGAGTCCTGAGATACCACCAAAAAAAAAAAAA
>NDGM011188463.1:0-15171 GCA_002564305.1 Octomys mimax
AATATCACACTGAGAGTTTTACTCCTTTAGCTTAAAAGTTACACCACCCTTAAAAACACACATCTTCTCTCAAAGAGAAGATATCACTCTGCCCTGGATAGAGGTCACGGAATGTTTATTTCTATTTTTTTAAGGCCCAAGTGTGTGGGTAAACACCATCCCCATGTGTACTAAGGTCATATATATATACTGCCTTGTTATAACATGCATATAGGGAGCATATGCAATATACAGATACACAAGTTACCATTCACCCAGTGAATACTTTTTAAAATTGTTTATCAGAAGAGCCCTCTCACCAACACACACACACACACACACACACACACACACACACACACACACACATATACACACTGTCCTAAGAACTTTCTCTGTGCTAGGTACTGGCTCAAGAAATGCATAGACATTGTTTAGTTCAATCTTAATAAAAACCTTCTTAGATGCTATTACTGTTTTTTTTACATATGAAGAAGGAGGTCTCAGTGTGGTTAAGGCATCTGTCTGAGGTTCCTAAGACCTGAGATTAAAATGTAAGTTTATTCAAAAGCATTTATCAGCAAGGACAACAGACTTCCAATCTTTATTCTATCGTTTGAAAACACAATACAACTTCCCAGCTCCATACTTGTGTTTTTATTACACACACACGCACACACACACACACACACACACACACGCCCCAGCTTAAGTAAAGTAAAAGTCTATCCAGCGATGAGAGAAGAAAGCTGCGCACTGCGAGCGCGGAGGGCGCTGCCCACCCTCGCACTAAGTGGCTCACTGCCGCGTGCCGTCACCTGCTCACCTCACGCCTGCTGCTTAGCAGTAGGACTTTGCCTGGGAGTCTTGTGGACATAGAAAATCTGCCACGAAACCCGAGCATTCAAGCAGAGGCTCACTTACCCCACTCAGAGCTGTAACGGAGGCCACCCTAACACCCTCTAGGCACTTTAAATACTCCAAGTTCTCCTCCAGCTCTCAGGAACTGCCAGTTATTCTATACACGCTGAGACCTGCTTAAAAACAAAGCATTGGGCTGGTAACTAAACCCCCTATTTAATAAATAAATAAAGGTTAATAAATAAGTTATACAATGTAATAAATTTAATAAATACATAAAACCCTAGGGGTTTTAGCAGATGACTGAGCCCCTGCAGATGAGAGCGTGGCCTGCATTAGTGATGGGCCAACAGGCCACTGGAGACAGAGTGGTGGCCAAGGGCAGCCGGGCAGCTCATCCCCATCAGCCTCGGCCACTCTGCTGCTGTGTGTCTCAGACACCGTTGTCTCCCACACGACTGCATCTAAATTCATCTCCAATGCATTCAGCACACAGCACAAAAATATTTGTCGAGCACTATGTGCCTGGCAACAGGGCAGTGCCCTGAAATTTCAGTTCTAAATAGAAGAGAGCAAGAATTTGAGAGAGGAGAGAGTAAAGAGAAAGAGGACACCTCAAGGTGAGAGCTCCAGAGGCCCAGAATTTCTGGGAACCTTCCAGAACTGGATTCCACATCTCAGAGCCATTGAACCTCTTAAGCCTCAATTGTTAATCTGTAAATGGGCTATGAACCTACCTCCCTCATGACATTATTGGGATTTTAGAGGCAAAAAACCCAAAAGAGACAGAGAAGATAAAACTGATCTTTCACTTGCGAAGTTCATACTATTGCTTCTTGAACAATTAAAAAATCATTTTTCTAAGTGAGGCATCTAATCATTTCTCACATCCTAAAGAAGGAAAAATTCTGAATGGCTCAGCTGTAGTACATGCAGAACTGGAAACCCCTTCATTAAATACGTCCTTCACTGAGCCATGCCCCCATTTCAAGATGTCTGTCCCTTCTCAGTGTAACATTTTCTGGGGTTACTATGGCTCTTCTACCAACAGACAGAGGTGCATTAGTGGGAGATTTATGCTAATATCTCAGCAGTGGAAATCATGAGGCTTACTATATTCTCATTCGGTCTGAGACAAGTAGCCAGGGTACGTCCTTTAACACGATTTCCAGGAAGGATACTATAGCTTAAGAAATGCTGATTTGCTGGCATTTATACATTCCAGGAAGAGGGCTATCTTAAGTGTATCAGAGCCTAAGGCAGAAAATTATTTTAATGCCCCCTCCTCCCTCCACACATCACCAGCATAAAAGAAGAGCAGAAAATATACATTGGCTGGAGAACTGCTGGCATTAAAGAAGAGACTGGAACCATTCTGAAGAGACCTCATAAGACAATAGGACAGACCTCCTGGGGGAAGGGGGTGCTACATATCCCCAGCAACTGCTCCTAGCATGGCCCTGCCAGCATGTGTAACGGCCAACTGGTTCATCTTGCTAACTATAACGCTCGGCATATGGAGAGGGAGTGTTTATAGATATATACATACACCATACATTTTCGCAGCGAGTACATATAGAGACCATCCAACTGTATATTTTGCAGACATACAAACACGCACATATATTGTCCATATGTTCAAACAATTTTAAACTATATCATGAACAAATAAAGATCTCCTTACATTAAAAGTTGCTGGAAGTACCATGGTGGGCATTTGGGGGAACATAAAGACAGAGAGAAGTGGGTTTGAATTCCAGTCTTACCCTTTCCTGCTTTGTGACCTCCTTTCTAAAACGGGAATGACATTTGGATCTTTTGAGGATATAACTATCAGGACTGCATGAGGCTGCACATACAAAGCACTTAGCACATTGGTTAGTGCAAGGTAAACTTTCAGAAACTATTAGTAAAACTAGTCACCATACCAGGTTGAGACTAACAGAGACAGAGGTCTTTCAAGAGATGTCAAAGGAATAGCAGGAAGTTATACAGCAACCACTGAGAGTCTCTGACAACTTAATGGGTTGCCTCTAAGCCCCACCACCCTACAGGATGAAGTATATCACTGTATTTACCCTGTCTTATCTTTCACTTTTCACTGGACTATGAGGAGAGCGTATTTTTATTTTCCATGAATTTTTATCTTTTTATCTTTTCAGTTTTTGTACCAGAGATCAGTTCATAATAGCTACTCAATAACTGTTGATTGAATAAATGCTTTTGCACATGTGACACAGCTATGCAGCTTTTTTAGTGAGGCAGGGGTATGTACAATAATCACAGATCTTCTAATGAAAGAATTCTAGATAAAGCAAAAGAGTGTGAAACAGATTCATGTTTTCTCTAGACCTTGACTTTTGCTAAGAAAATGTAGATGAATACATAATCCCTAATCTTTTATGATAATGCCAAACACTGACATGGATCGTGAGGGTCTTATATTGGTTTTCTCACATGCACTGTTTCCTGGATGCACCATCTACGGCTTTCAGCTTAGCTCTTACAGTGAATGTCTCAAAGACCCTTGAAAAAACACTACGTAACTAATTCTCAGTATTTGTACTATTTGCATTCTCCAGCCTTGTGGAGTCTTCCGAACCTAGCTAGAGAGAAATTTCAAATTTAAGCAGTTAGCAAGTCTTTCTGTAACATGCAACTTAGTTTTCAGGAAAAAAGCAATTATCTTTTCACAGTTTAATCAGTCTATATAAAGTTTAATCAGTTATGCATATAAAAAGTACATTAGGCATTAACAGACTTGGGGACAGAGCCAACTGATCTTGTTAGTATACAAAATAGTGAGAGGAGTATTATAATAGTTTTGTCATTATGCATTACCCGAAAGGGTTTTTTGGAAGAAATAGGGAATCATTAATCTGGAAAGTTGCTTAACTGGAGTTCAGCTATGAAGACACTGAATTGTCTTTGGTGTACTCCTTTGTACCTCTCTTTTTGAAGTAATGAAGAAAGAAGAACATTCTAAATTTTACATTGTGAAGGTATGTTTTAAAATCCAAGCTAGGGCAAGATAATGACAGACATGTGGTAAGGCTGCATCCTCAATGCCGTCTTCTACGCCGGGTCTGGCACCCACCTAAGCTACTTCTGTTTTTCTTCCTCCTTTAAGTACATGGGCACAATCAAGACATGCTACTTTTCCTCCAGCACATTTCTTGAATGGCTCCCAGCAACTAGAATTGTACAAACTACGTCTTGTAGGTTTAACCCTGTGAAGAGCTATAGCTTTCAACCTGTAATAACCAAAACCCTTTCCTAGTCCTAATTTAAACACACACACATGCACCACACACACACACACACACACACACACACACACACAATTAAACCAAAAAGACAATTAACATATTTTATATCCTGTCTGTACATACTTTTTTTTTTTTTTTTTTGGTGAATTTGGTGACCTCAAATCCTTAAAGTATGGATTCCTAATTCACAAATATTATGGATAGTCTGAACTTGAGTTTTGCAGCAGAATAGAAACATCTCTGGATAAAGCATGTTCTTAAATAGCAAACAATAAAAATAAGAGCCTAGTTACCATGTGCAAAGGGGTTTGAGAGGCCCACTGCAAAAAACCTTTATGAATTATAAAGAAATCCATCTCTAAAATAGCTTTCTTCCAAAGGATCCAAGACCTCAACATCCAAGACCCCAACCATCTAATGATAATTTTAAGCATCATTAGAGAGAAATTTTATGTTATCTTGTTACAATGCAATAATTCTAAAAAGTCTCCCATACTGAGTCATTCTAAGTCCTTATTGCTTATCAGGAATTCAGTTGGTAAATGTCTGAAGGGCACTGTAGAGAGAATGAAGAAAAAAAAAAAGGATAAATCCTAATCCTTGGTATCCGCAGTAAGTTTGGTCTCGGGTCAGCCCACATATGTCCTCTTTCCTAAAGTGGCCACCATAAGTTATCCAACCAGATCTATCCCTTCCATGTATCCCTTTCTAGAACTCTACTGCCAATAACATGCCTCCTAGCTTTCAAACATCCAGTAATTCATGAAACCCAAATGAAGCTGCAGGGTGGAGCCTATAAGAGTAAACCAATCACTGCAGGTATTTCCCTGTGAAGTGCTGATTCAGTGTGGCACAGTGATATAGACTGATCCAATCACACTGAGAGAGAGGACCAACGTATTAGGCAAGGGACAGAAGTCACCTTTCTTATTTTCATTTCACATGAGGAAGAAAGCAAGGTGTCCTGTCTGCTACTGCAGGCCAACTTATGGTCATGATGAAATCAGTGGCGCATTTCAGTTCATATTATTGGCAGAGAATAGATGAACTATAAAGTTCCTAATATAGTTAAATGATTGTGCCAATCAAAAACAAAACCTGTTCATCTCCGAACTTTCTATTAACTGAGATAACGAATTTCTTTATTACCTAACCCAACTGATACCAGTTTTTAATGATATAAAAGAAAACTGTATTAAGTGTCTATATTGATTTAAGATATATTTCAACCTAAAAACATTAAAATATAAGTGAAGGATTTTGGGGCGAAAGTACTTATTAGAATTTGAGAAAGAATCTATAGTGCAAAAATAAGTAAGAATTGGCTTGGTTCATGATTTTGAAATTAGATTGTTCCCTTGAGATTTATGATCTATAATTACAAGTGGTTCCAGTTCACTGGTTACTCCTTCATAGAGGGCAGGATAAAAACTCTTAGACCTTATTGTTACTAACTGAGTATATAATTGAAATGACAGATTAACTTTTTCTAGATGTTTCATTTGGAAGAATGTTAATATAATGAAACTAGATTCTGTCTGAAAAATTGGTACATAATTCAGAAATATTTTAGCCAGTATAAAGTACTTCTAGTTCATATAATTTTTCTTGTAATTAGTGACAATTTACCTAAGTCTAGAATTACTAATTTTCATTTTCAGACAGTTTTGTTTTTCCTTAGCCCTTCTCTTCTGCATTGGATGTACATTCTATTTTGGCTCAAATCTCAGCCTCGGTTTCACATATAACTGCTTCACAAACTAAGTAACACTTTCCTTTCTCTATTTAGCCACTTAAAACTTCTAAAATATACTTTAAAAGATATTGACATATAATTAAACTTTCCATTTAGATTTTTCCCCCAAAAAGAAATAAATACAGTTTGCTAGTTCAAATGATTTCTTTTTACCGTTCTCTATACCATGTTAATAAACAGGTATATGAGTGCTTGCTTTGAGTCTGAGACTAAACATAAATCAGTACAATCATCCAAAAATCTAGCACAAACACAAAATGTGTTCATTATCTAAGAAATGTTTGAGATATTAAACAGAATGGGAAACCATAAAAAAAAGAATAACCAAAGAATCAAGGGAAAAATGTAATTTGCAAGTTTGCAACTTGAATAACTCTCCTAAGAAATATTTTGATTTTTGTTTTTTTAACCATTCTCATTGCTGGCTGTTCAACACTCCCCAGATGCAGAGACCTATGCATGCAACATATTATGATATAGCTAGATCATTTCTCTACAACTTAAATACGCTAAATTGTAAAGAATAGATTAAATTGTTTCTCATACTACAAAGAAAGAAAATGTTGCCTCAAGGATCAAACTCTATGAGTAGTAGGGCTCTAATTCTGTTTATTCAAATCTCCAAAGAACAAAATTAAATAGATGAGTTTTCACCTGGCTAATATGATAAACATGACAGTTAAAATACACTGAGAATTATTGTAAGAAGTAGTTTCTTTTTTCTATCTTGGTGCATGATCACTGTGAGCCAGCTTAAATCTATATAAACTCTCCTATTTACTAGAAGCACACACAAAAGGGCAGGCAGAAAGTAAAAATCAAGGATGTCATAGATTCTAAACAGGTGACTTAAAGTTTATGTTGCATACTTTTTAGTTGAAATACATTTTGCTTTTTACTACTATAAAAAATTCGAACAAATTATACTTAATTTCTTAACATATCCAAAAGCCTTTTTAAAAAAATCTTGGAAAGGCAAAGCACTAGTAGGTATTCAAAAATTAAGGGGACTTGATTGGTACAGTTCATCCCACAGATCTTATAACAAGCAGAACAGAGCCTATTTTTAAGGTAATTCATGGTGGCAAATAAATGACTGAAGAACAGCACAACTTCACCATAATCCCTGAACTCTTAGCATGTTTATTCAAAGTCTAGCAACATCTTTCTCAGGATAAATTTGGACTACTTATGCTTATCCAAGGAAAAAATGTTGTGGGCTGTTAGTACTTAAGTATTTTAGTGATAATTTACATGCTTTCCTAATCTTTGCATGACACTGGATTATCTCATAGGCATGGCTTTATCATCTTCAGTAGGAGAGAACCAGTATGCTATGAGCAAACTTAATTGCATGTAGAAATTATTAAAAACATACAATTTAGAGTAGAAAAACACAAGTTATGAAACTGACCTAAAGTGATGTTTATTAAAGATAAACAGATAAATGGACTACTGTAACATCCCCATTTCATTCTCATCTTCCTTAAATAAAGAATTCTGATTCTGTTCAACAGGGTAAGTGTGCTCAGTTAAAACCCTCAATTTTCCAGGGTCCCATCCAACTGTGATAATTCATGAGAAAGTTTTGTTCAATAAACATCCAGGGAAAATAAAGTTACCTCCACAGGAAAGTATCCTAAGAAATGTGCCTTTTCCTAAACCTTTCCCCTGTTTTTAGGTTTATCCATTCTTATCTATAATCCAAATGTATCACTAATCCAAACACAAGTCTGACCTCTTCTAAGCATCTTATTGTCAAGTAAAATGTCACTTCAAATAATATGGAATAAAATCAACACCCACAAGCAAACTAATGTAACAAACTTTTTACCCCTTTAAATAACACCAGAAAGCTGTCAGAAGCCATTTCTTAAAGGAATGGAATTTCCAAGGACTTAAAAACGAATCTTTGGGGTTTTTTTTTCATGGATGCAGGTGGGACTATAAAGTTTTTCTAGCATGACGCAGAGCACACCCCATAGCAAACATGAGATCGTCACTTTAAAAAAAAAAAGCTATTAATGAAACAAAGTAACAACTTAGAAGGGAAATCTATTTGGGTTCCAATTACTAACCAGCCTACAAGGAATTTAAAAATATTTTACCTGGCCTGCTGTTACCTATGGAATAAAGGCAAAAGATGTAAAAACTGGAACTGAATTGAACGAAGCTTACTAGAAACTATTCTATAATAGGAACAGTATTTCAAACAGATTAAATCAACTGCCTCGATGAAATCACTGTGGTCCAGCAGGTTCTCCACAGATAGTGTCTGCCTGTCAGGTTACTTTCCACAGATAAGATGACTAAGTCACTGCTTACTTTTCAAATCACCCCAGTATGAGCCAAATCGCCTTCACTATGGCCTTAAAATAGAAAAATCTGTAGCTTAACATTTCTCCAACTTAAGTCCATGCCTCTCTTCGTTTAATGTGTCATCCTGAAATCCATAGCAGGGGTAACAGATTCCTTCATTTTTGTATAACTAATGATTTTTGATTAGGGAGAATAATTATTATACTTTTAGGAAATCACAGAAAAGGTTTAAAGGACAACTGAATAAATATCCCTAAATACGATTTTAAGAAAGAATAGAAACATCACTTATGATTTCTTTAATAAAGATAACTCATCTTTGAGTAAAAATTAAAGAGTCAAATTCCCCTTAAATCAATGTCCATTTTTTGTGCATTTTCAAAATTATTTCAGCAAAAACTATACTCAGATTTTCCATTTTCTGCAGGGCTCATTTTGAAAAATGTATTTTTATTTATAGCATTAAACATAAAACTATAAATGCTCTCAAAAGTATGGGTTTGATATGGTTGAAGATTTTTTTAAAACTTATATTCACAGTATCTTTCATGAGGAATATACAGCAATGAGGTAAAGCTTCAGCCAACCTTCTAGACACAGTCTTAGGTATTTCCAAATTTACTGGCGAGCGCTTCTCTACATTTTGCAAAACTTAAGGTAATCCATCTTTGGCACTTTGAGATTCAAATTCTTCATAAAATTTTGATGTTCATCCATTGTCCATACACAGTAATGCTCTTAATATGAGAGAAATAGGGTACAGATAAAAAGCAACATGAAAAATGATTCTTGAAAAAAATAGTGTGTTTTCAGGACAACCCAGAAAGCAGTCAGTTATTTCTGGAACTCTTTCATTGCATAAAAATATCACAGAGCCAAAATCTGCCCTCCAATGATTTTTCTTAAAGTTACTTGAGTCCATATGTTTCTTGAAGCCCAATTTGCTTCCTTGTATTTCAAGGTCTAATCGCACAGCTATTACCCAGGCAGAATGTCCATGAAATTAAATTTTTGTGTGTGTATGAACACTGTATTTGAATATTTCCTAAAGCAAAATGTGTTCAAAGACTGTGGAGAATTAGGCTTAGTGGAAAATAAATTGCAGATCACCAAGACATCTCCACATCTGCTAATTTTTCTTGAGAATTTTCTGTCCATTGGAAAACACCAGGACCACTGAGAGTGCAGAAACTAATACCAAGACAGTTTTTACCCGTTACTGTCTCTAGTAACAATTCCCTTCATAATTTCCTTTCTGAAAATTTTTACGTCTATTTAACTGAGTAAATTTTTATGCAAAGCATCATAAAATACAGAAAAGGAAAATCAAGATAGCAAGGGATTCTGCTTAAAATCGTTATTTTTGAAAGTCTGGGTTGCTAATTTAATACCATATGGTCATTAATTGTGAAGTACAAAGTAAAATATTATGTGCTTTTCTGTATAATTAATGAATCTTAAATTCAAGAATTTAAGAGACAAAAAATTATTCTGCCAGATTCCAGACATTCAGGAACCTCTATGTAATGCTACAAATCTTCTTTTAAAGTTTCTGAACACTTGTCATTTTTCCTGTAAAGCTCTATTCATCTTCAAATCAAAAGTACCTGTTTCATTTTTCAGATAATAAGCAGAAAAAAACCCTTCCCTACATCTGCACAAAATATGTCTATCCTCATTAGATCCATTTTCTCAATTAAATTCAAGTTTCTCTGTCCAAAAGGCATAAATCTGGGTATTGATTTAACTATAAAATCATGAAACTCCCGGTAGTCTTCTAAAACCATTTTACTTGGATGAGCATATAAGCTTTTAAAATATCAAGTTATTCCAGTATTTAATACACATAACTGCTTCCAGAGGGCTAAAGGCAATAAGACACAGCTGCCCATTCCATTTGAAGAACTGCACTGGACTGCTAGCCAGTGTCTCACTACTTTCTGGGATTTTTAAAAGAGTTTGCTTCTATTTTATTCAGTATGAGTTTGATACCTTCTGAACATGAAACATAACCAGCAGCCAAAATCAATAACGTATCTAATCAAGGCTCTATAAACTAACAACAGACCCTTGGTGCTCTGTTCTTATAAAATGTAGTTCATTCTAAGTTCTTCCTTCCAAAACAGTCTAACTCTAAATTTACTATCCTCTTCTGACAACAGTAGAGCATGGTCTACCTAGAGCTCTAGAAAAACCCTTTCAGGGAGCAAATCAATTACCTCTTGAAAAGAAAGAAAAGAAAAGACCTCTCTAAACTCTCCTTGAAATCTTTTTATTTAACTTCAATTTTCTTTTGAAAACAAGGGATCTTCACCATGAAGCTTTCATACCACAACCAGCTCCTTCCCTTCAAATAAAAATCATCAGTAAATATTTCATAACATGTCTCTAGTGTGAATTGCACAATATGAAAAGGAGATGTTAAAGAAATATTTTTCTAAATCATACCAAATAAGAAATACAAACATTTTCCTAGATCCTTGATGTTTTGAAGTGTAAACCACAAATTCTCCTTGCTTAAAACATCATATGCTTTTTTGATATCCAGAATGCTGCAGCTGAATAGCCTTCACTCAATGACTTCATAGTGTATTTGATACTCATGTTTATTTTAAGCTTCTTCAAATGATATTTTCCATCTTAAAGCTGAGAAGGATTTTTGCCTCGAAAGATTATTCATAGGTAGCAATATAAGCAAAACCAAAGTTTATCCAAAATTTCTTTTTACTCCCAGATCTGTGACATTAAACACATGTGTGCAAAACTACTTTCCGTGATAGTGATTTTCCTTTTATATTTTAGTTACTTTATAAATCTTTTACCCAGTCACATACTGATCTCTTCTGGACAGGAGCCATGGGATCTTCACCTTCAATCTGTGAGGTGTCTGTTATCCAGGCAGTTTTAAACAACCAATGAAAAACAACTACGGACTTGGTAGAAAATACAGAAAACATTTGGAGAAATTGAATCAATTATCAGCACACACATTGATGTGGATTTCACATATAACTCATTATTTCTTATTCAAATATAAAGAAAAAACCCTTAGACTAGTATAAGGAATTAATATTTGCTATAAACATAATAAACATGCTAAGAATTTGATAGACAAGCAGAAGTGATGCTGTCTATGGTACATAAACCTGTTACAAAAGATGGGTCATAAATAAATATTGATATGCAAACATTAGGGCTGATATTGGCTACCAGTGTTAAGTCTAACAGCATTTTTATCTTCCTTTATTGATCTCAGTGCTCTTTTAGGATCTATTGATGGCCCCATATTTCAAAGAGGTAATCTCTTCTGCTGCTTTGTTTACTGACTTTGTATACATTTTCAGTTGTACAGCAAATCCAGGCTTTCACTGAAAATTCTCCAGGATCCAGTCTGTGAGTATGTGACTTCCTGATGGCATGACATCTTGGTAATTTTCTCTAAAACTTATGTCTCCTGACCCAAGCTCTTACATCAGGAACTGCTTGCCCATAGGGATCCATTCTCCTTACCTGTCATCCCTTCCTCCCTTAATTCTCTTCATCCTACTACACACTCATTCAATACAGTAGCTGGAGGAAGAAGGGGATTTGTAGTCAAAAAAGACTAACATTCACTGTTCTGCAGAATGATTGGACCTGCATTCTTAACTCAAGTCTGTTATTGCTACAACTAAGATACCCAAAGATGAAACCAAGAAAACTGAGAATATTCTTCCCCTCAATTGAAGATGTATAATTTTTAGTAGATCACATGTTTTCTGTGCCTGTGCATGTGGTACTAGGGGTTGAATCCAGGGACACTTTATAACTGAGCTCCAGCCCCAGCTCTTTCATATTTATTCTATTTTTGAGATAGAACCTCACTAAGTTTCCCAAGCAAGACTCAAAATTTTGATCCTGGAACACATCTTTGACCACAGAGACGATGTTTTGTTTTTCACTCTTAAAAATTGCTTATACAAGGGTGATATTGTTCCTAAGAAAGTGACTTCCCAAGTTTCAGAACTGTTCATATCCAAATGGTGTCCAAAATTGACACATTACCCATTCTCATTATATGCCGTTCAAGTGATCTTTCAAAGTCAGTGATAAGGACAACACTGGCACCACCTGCAATGACCACAGGCTTCTTGAAGTATGAAATCCATCAGGACACCCATCTACAATGTAGCCCATTACCATGAAAGATTTAGCAGCCGAAGTGTCATAATGCAGCCAATACTGATATTCAACGGGATCTAGTAGACCCATTTGTTCCCCTAATGCTTTTTATTCTGGCTGATAGGAAGCTGATGCATTTAATTGGCAAACATTAAGATACAGATCTCCCAGTAGAAGTAAAACAAGAGTTCCTAAAAGGAAGTCAAAAGGAGTGTTCTGGGCATATTTTCTCAGGCTCACAATCACCATATCCTCATAGATGCACAGAGCATTTGTATTCCTCAGAATTACAGAAAATTGTTTACCATACCCAAAGGTTATGAAAGTACAAGTTCTGCTGCTTTTGAGGAGATAGTGTGTCTCAGCATGGCGTTTAGTTTCATGTACAACATTTAATAGGAACATTATACTGAAAAATATTTGAACTATATTCAAGTGTTGTTTAAACACTAAGCCTTGGCTACATGTTGTCTATTCTATTTCTATGAAGCAAATGTATATATGAAATAATGTAAGCCTCTTATATTTCTATCAATCTGCCTAATATTGTTACCCAAGTGTAACTTAATTTGATGGTACATGGAACTATATTGTCAAATACAGTAGTTTCTTTAAGATTTCAAAGACTAAACATCAAAAAAAGATTTCCATTGATGGCATGTATGTTAGATTTTTATCATTGTTACAAAATACCAGAGAAAAACTATTTAAAGAAAGAAAGGCTTACTTTGGCTGACAGTTTCACAGGTTTCGGCCATGGTTGGCTGGCTCTTTCTGGTGAGGCAGAAAGATCATGGCAGAAGAAAAGAGCAAAGGAAAGGTACTTACCTCATGTCAGTCAGGAAGCCGAGAACGCTAAGCCAGAAAGGATGGGACTGAGGACAAGCTATAATCCCCAACATCATCCCCTCGCGACTAACTCTCTTCAACTTGGCTCCACTTTGTAAGAGTTTGCTGAGCTATCAACTCATCAATGTCTCAATCCACTGATCAGGTTAGTGTCCTCTTTGGCCCCTCCTCTGAGTATTACTGCGCTGGGGACTAAGCCCTCAATATATGACTTTGGGGCATACTTCATATTTAAACCATAACATTATATAAAAATGATGTTTGGTGTATAATTAAATGTACTATTAAAAATAATTTTACTTCTTTAATCTTTTTAGTATTGCTAGTAGAAAATTTTAGATGGTATGTGCAGCTCATATTTAAGATTCACTGTTTTTGGACAAAAGACAAAACTAAGTCAGATGTCAACTAAAATCACTTCATAATAATTTTTAGCCCTATTTACCTTCATTATTCTCTCTACACAAAATGGAAGGAAATAAAAATCTTTTAAAGACACTTAATGTACTAATTATGGACTTCAATAATTTAGAATGTACAAAACGTTTGTCTTAGTGGATATTTAGCACTGAGGTTCTAAATAAGTTAAAAATTGCTTGAGCTCAAATTGACTTGGGAAGTATAAATTCCATGCTGTTATTTAGAACAGAATAAGAATAAGACTATGACACATGAAATTTTTGAAACACCCCCATGGCACCAGCTCCTGTGAGAATGGTAAACTTGGTAAGCAAAAATTTTTAAAGAAAAACATAGAGAAACATTATGTACTTCCTTCATCTCTGAAATTTCTAACCCTTAGTAGGTCAAGCCAGGGCTGAGTACTTGGCAATGAGCTCCACTGAATTTCTAGAAGACAATTTTCTACATGTCTAAGTCCATTCTAGCTGCTATAACAAAACATCACAAGCTGAGTGGCTTATAAAGAACAGAAATTTCACATATCTGGAGTTTACTTTGTGTCATGTACTCTTCTAAGAACTTTACATATAATAACTCATTTAATCTTGAGGATAAATTCTACCTTATTCTCCATTTTCTAGATGAGATAATGGAGCTGCAGAGAAGATAAAGTTACCCCAAGTCACAGAATGATAGAGAAAGTGAAGCCAGCTCCAGAGCTATCCACACAACACTGTGGTTCCTACCTTGGTTTTGAAACCTGGTTTGTTACACAGATGGGCAGTCACACGCTCTACCTAGAAGAACTAGGCTTACTCTTAACATCAGCAGTACAAGAGTTTCTTAGGAACCAACTGTCTTTCAAATGAATTAGTCAAATATTATAGCTACAGGTTCACAAAATCTATGAAATATATAAAATTCTCCCAGGAAGGGAGAAGAGGCTCACTTCTTGAAAATGTTAATTGTTCTCTGACATGCCGCCCCCTGTAGGTGATAGCTATGGTGAAGTGCATGGAATGTGCCCAATAGTGTGCCAGGAATTCCACACATATTGTTAACATGCAGAGATAAGTATTATTATCTTTATTATGTAGATGAAGAGATAGTGACTCTAAACAATTGTCTCAAAATGACTAGCTAGTCAGATGTAGATACAAAATGTAAGTTTTATCTGGTTTTATCAGAATCTCATATCTTTATTATTTGTTTCTCCTTGAATGATAGGAACAATGAATTGGTGATAATTGTTTTAAGAAGCACTTCATAAACTAAAATCCATAAGCAAATCATTGTAAGATTGATTAACAGGTGTCTCCAATTATGCTCTTATACATAAGTCAAGGGATCATTTGCCAGTTACCTCCTGAAATTTTCTCAAACAATAGTGTTTATGAGTTTAGAGGGCACAAGGCCAAACTATATAAGGTGAGTATTTTGGGAATTTCCATTTTTGTTTTGAACCATTAGGTCTATTCAGACACAAGTTGGATGCTTAGTAGTTCCTAGAAGCTAGGTTAAGCTTAACAGCCTAAGTTGTTTGATAATAACAATGAGCTTGTCTTCTGGATGGTT